>PVKH010020563.1:0-14551 GCA_004027955.1 Chaetophractus vellerosus | reverse complement strand
ATAATTGAGTGGAAGTGAGGTGGCAGGTGGATATTTAAGGAGTGCCTAAAATTCACAGCAGTGGAGGAAAAGAAGGCATGAACATTAGAGATAAAATTTGCAGGGACAGAAAGGGGTCACTAATTCATTCCACCATCCTTTGATTCACACATTTACAGTCAACTTATAACATATTCATTGATAGAGTCTAGTTTCAGTTCATGAAATAAAAATCTTGCTTGCATTAAATATACTTAAAACCTTTTCAATTGAGTATATATCAGAGGACTGCACATTGGATTTTGGGGGATCATATCTCCACAGCCTGTCCACTCATGGAATAGCAGGTGCAGGTGTGACCACAGCTGGTTTTACAGGAAATTTTGTTGACTGATATCTGGCACTCAATATGGGAAAAAGGGGGGGCCGGCTAGATAGCTCAGAGGATAATAAAAGCACTGGTGTACCACATGGGAGGCCCTGGGTTCAGTTCCCAGGGACCTCCCTGAGCAGGCAGACAGCCTTGAGAAAGGTAAGCCACTGTGGGCCAGGCAAAGCCACCATGGACAAGGCAAAAAGCCACCGTGGGCAGGGCAGAGCCCCCATGGGCATGGCAAAGTCACCCGTGAAACACGGAGCTGCCGCCTGCATAGTGCAGAAGCTGGGCAGCCCACTAAACACGGAGCACTGCTGAGAGGAGCCACCCATAAAACAGAATGAAGCCACCCATGAATGGAGTGAGCCACCTCCCCAGAGGGCCGACTCGGCATATTGCTGCAAAAAGACGGAGAGAGACAAGATGAAGACATAGAAAAACTCAGAAGAATGGACACACAGCAAGAGCAAGCAGAAAGGGGGGGATATGTAACCAATAAATAAATAAATAAATAAATATTTTAAAAAATATGGGAAAGAGGTGTCAGTCTATCATTTTCCCAAGATCTGCATATGCCATGAATCACTTAAATTTCCCAAGAATGGTATGAAAATGAAAACACATTTTAAATGTGGTATTACTGAATGAGAACACAAGCTTTACTATGAGAAAATAGAATAATATAATACATTGGAAATTTTAATTATGTTTTCCACATGATTCTTCCTTAAAAGATACCATCAAAGATTTAACCAAGGGCAATAACATTGTAGGCATAACAAATATATAGATATATACATATATATAATATATGTAACAAATATACACATAAAAATTTTATATACTTATAAATTTGACCAAAATTTCAATAGTCACCTAATATCATATGCAGATCTCTGAATCTGGTATTACCCCATGGTTATGTTATGTTGCAGGCTTTGCAAGTATAATTAATGCTGCTAATTATCTCAGCTTAAAATAGGGAAATTATCCTGGATAAACCTGGCAGGCACAATGTAATCATATGAGTCATTAAATTAGAATCCACAGAAAAGTCTCAGGAGAGAAAGTCATACATTTGAGGCATTAAGGGCATTTGATGTGCTCCTGCTGGCTTTGAAGATAAAAGGGGTCACATGAAAATATGAGAAGGAAATTAATTCTTCCAACAACCAGAATCATCATAGAGGTGTTTTCTTTCTGAGATCTGAGAGATAAGAGCCTAAGTTGGATGAAATCTGTATTTGAAACTTGTGAGACTCTAAGCAGAGAAACCTGTTAAGTCCAGGGGACTTCTGAAATATGAATTGTGAGGAAATGAATGGTGATACTTTAAGCTATTAAATTAGTGGCACTTTTCTATACTGAGATTGTAGTTAAGAATACAATCATAAGAATGTTCTTTCAGGATTTATAGTGAAGGTATGTCACTGGTACAGGGTGTTCATAGTGGGGGGATATATGGGGAATAATGCATCTAAAGCATATCACTATGGTATACAAAAGATTTCTTGCTAGATACCCACAAATGAACCAACAAAATATTAAGCTCCCATTCTGGGGAATATTGATACTATCTCAATAAAATGGTATAAATCTCCTGAATATATAGGCAGCACCTAATGTAAGTGTAAACAGGCCAATAAGCCAAGTCCTTGGTCTTACTGCTTGTACTTATTAACATTATTCCTGTGAAAATGAAGCTTAGCCTAATATAATTAATTCCTAAGGATTACCTCCTGAAATTCTCCTTGTTATGTAAATGAGGTTTCTTTCTAAGCCAAATTAAGCAAACAAACCCACTCCTGCCTCCTGATCTGGGATATGACTCCTGGGGATGGGCCTCCCTGGCACCAAGGGATTATTACAACACATCAACCAGCAATGCATTTGTTAAAAACCCTCAGCCAAAAGGGTGAAATATTAAATACAAAAGAATATTAACAGTTAAGAAATTTCAAAGTGAGTTGGGAGGTAATTCCAGAGGTCTCAGGAAGATCTCAGTAACTGCAACAGTAAATAAAGCCTTAACAAATGTACTCCTGAGGGATGAAAGAAATCCAGACACTATAGACAAGGCAGACAGCCTCAGGAAATCAACATCTCCTAGGCTGGCCCTATTTTGGAATATATGATAATCTATTTCCCTAATATAACAGGTTTAATGTCATTTATAATTTCCCTACTCATGACTCTTCTACCCCTTTTATTTGAACCTATGATTTTCACTATACCTATTAAATATAGGTATATGAAAGAGATTTAAAACTTCAATATTTTCATATAACAGTTGAGCCCTGAATCTCAGCAGAGTTTCAGCCAATACTAACTCTCTAGTTCATCAGACTTGCCCAGGACAACTAACAAAATAATGATGGACAAATGCTATATTCCTCATAAGATCTAAGCCCCCTCATTAACATTTCACAGATGATGGTGTGACATTCTGAGTACAACATATCACAGGCATATGTTATAAGTACAATTTTTGATGTTGAGTTTGGTTATGACAGCATCAATAAGATTTATCTATTTGAGATAAATAGATTTATCTATTTTTATCCTTTGTAATAAGTAATAGTAGAGTGATTATTTGAGATTGTCTTAATAAATTCACAACAAAATCCCAATTTATTTTATCATTTACTAATAATTTCTAGTCTGAAACAATCATATGGCAGTTTGAATTTTTCTGTTCATTCTAAATGCATTAGTTCACAATCCTCAGAACAGGAGTGTTACACTTTTCTATTTTTATTATCACAATGGATTTAAAGATTCTTTTCATTCATAGCAATATAATATATTAAATTAATAAATTTTTATTTTGATGTTAAAATACTCTCTAATGTTTTCATTAGGAGGTTCTTCAGGACACCTACCATGCATTTTAAGATCTTTTTCACACACATATCATAATGCTTGTTTATATTACATAAAATATTCTATGATATGCATTTTGAGGATACAATTCAGTGGCATTAATTTCTAGTGCTGTTCTACACTCACCGCTGTCTGGTTCACTTAGCATAATGTTTTTAAGTTTAATCTATGTCATAGCATGTATGAGAACTTCATTCTTTTACATTTGAATAATATCCCATTTTATGGATATGTCATATTTTGTCTTTTTGAAATATCAATCAGTATTTGAGCATTTAAAATAAAATTCCTATTGTATAGATATACCACACTTTATATTTTTTAAATATCCCATCAATTTTTGAGCTTTTCCTTCTTCAAACATTCCTGGTTTGCCCATCACCTTTCCCCCACATAAACTCTGATCTGTTTTTTATCACTGCAAATTCGCTGTTTCTAATCATCTCTTATAAGTGATACAATAAAATTGTATTTCAGTGCATGTCTTAATTCAGAGAGCATAACATTTTCAAGGTTATTCCATGTTACAGCATGTCTCATAACTTCATATTTTCTTATTGCCAAATAATATTTCATTGTGTGTATGCAACACATTTTGTTTATCCATTCATTCATTGATCTATATTTGAGTTGTTACCAGGTTTTGGATGTTGTGCATAATTCTAATATAAACAGTGATGTACAAATATCTGTTTGTGACCATGTTTGGGTATATAAACAGAAGTGGGATTGCTAAGCCCAATGGTAATTCTCAACTTAATTTTTAGAAAAATGACCCTATGGCTTTCTGTGTCTATAACATTTTCCCATCTAACAAACAATTCACTAGAATTCCAATTTCTTTGCACACTATCAATTTTTTAATAGTAGTTGTCCTGTTGGTTGTGAAGTGGTATCTCATTGTGGCTTTAATTTGCATTTCCCCAAGAACTAATGGATTTGAGCATCTTTTTGTGTGCTTATAGGCCTTTGGCATGTTTTCTTTGAAGAAATATCTATTCAATACTTTGGAAATTTTTTAATTGGGTTGTTTATCTTTTCATTTTATTGCATTGTAAAATCATTTGTATATTCTTGATATTAACACATAAGAGATATATGGTTTGAAAGCTTTTTCTCACATTTTATAGGTTATATTTTTAATTTATTGCAAATTTCCTTTGATGAACTGTAGTTTTTAGTTTTTTTTTTAAGATTTATTTATTTTATTACATATCTCCCCTTCCCCCTGCTGTGGCGACGTGCCGAGAGTGGTCACTGCTCAGGCGTGGCTTTCCCTGCTTGTGGGCAGTCTCTGCATCCATTCACGGCCGGCGCTTGCTTCAGTTCGTGGGTGGCTGGCTGTGCTCCATCCGCGGGTGACCAGCCCTGCCAGTGGTGGCTCTTGCCCTGTCCATGGCAGCTTCCTGCCCTGCCCACGGCAGCTCTGGCCCACCCATGGTGGCTTGCCATTCTCAAGGTGGTCTGCCCGCTAGGAGAGGACCCTGGGAATCGAACCCGGGGCCTCCCATGTGGTATGCTGGCACCCTATCCACTGGGCTATCAAGCTGGCCCCAGTTTTTAGTTTTAATACATTAAGTTTTATCTATTTTTAAGCCTTTATATCTCATGCTTTTAGTATTATAACTATGCCAGGTCACGAAGATTTTCCCCCAATATTATCATTTAATAGTTTTACACTTTTCAGTCTTATGTTTCAGAACTTCATCCATTTTGAGTTTATTTTTATATAGTATGTAGTCAGGGTCTAATTTCATTCTTCTGCTAGTAGATATCCAGTTTTCAAAAGATCAT
The DNA here is from genome assembly GCA_004027955.1 of Chaetophractus vellerosus. Lineage (NCBI taxonomy): Eukaryota > Metazoa > Chordata > Mammalia > Cingulata > Chlamyphoridae > Chaetophractus > Chaetophractus vellerosus. Next base: position 9,519 of record PVKH010020563.1, on the reverse strand, counting down.
TTGTCGAAAACACTATTTTTTCTTTACTGCTTGTACTTAACACACTTGTCAAAAGTCAGTTAGCAGATGTCATACCCATGGTGATATAAGATATCTTCTGGAAAAATCACTCATTAGAATCAATCAATAAAAAGACAAACCCTATAAACTTGGAAATCCAGAGGTTAATAAAGATTGCAGAAGGAATCCACAAATGTATACTTGAATAACAAAGGAAAAGGATCTCCAATATCAGATAGGAGGTTTCCTTTCAAGTTCTGCCAGTCCAAACACTTCAGTCTCACATGGTCCCAAGCAGTGTGGGAGAGGTGTAAAGGCAGTATGGCCCAGGTCCCATATGACATGGATGGAGATAATTAGCCACTCACAGCAGTAAGTTAGAACCCTATACATATCCAGGCACAGGGACCCAAGTCCTCAGAAACCCAGGCAGAACAGAAGCAGCCAAGGAGTGAAACATATAAAGATCATCCAAGGAAAAAAAAGAGAGAGAAAGAGAACACAACAGAAATGTTGGCAAGAGGTATACACATGCATTCAATATTAGGTGGCTGGACCACCTGAACACAGAATGGGCTTTGATAGATTAAGACAATTTGGGCCCCTGTGGCAGCATATCCAAATAAGTAAGAAACTGGGGGGTAGAAAAGCTTCACCAAAAAAGGGAATGGGGACTGAAATGCTATAAAACAGCATGCCAGAAGTGAAAACTATAAGGAAAAGCTGAGGGAGGGAATTTAAATAAATCATAGAAGCTGGGGAGAAAATTCTGCACAAAACCAAACAGAACGTTTTGAGGTTCCCAAAGAAGGAAGTGAAGAAGGAAAGCTTTTTCCTGGACATGTAGCAATTGCATGAAAAAAGATCAACCTTAATATTTACCACACATACCACACATCTAGGGCAAGAATCAAACAAACAAACAAACAAAAAAAAAACTGAAAACACTTAAACAGTTTAAAAAAAGGCTATTCAAAATGTAAATAAGAAGTTGGACAAGTGTCAAACAAAAGCATTAACACAAAGACAATCAATTAAAAAAAAAACCTAGACAAGAGGGAGAAACTGACCTTCAGAGTTAATACACCAAAATAACCAGATGCTGAGGAGCAAGAATATCTCAAGTATATAGGCAGCACCCAATAAAAGAAAACAGCCTTGTATGTCAAACTATCAATATTAATTTGTGTAACTATGTACCTTATTCTCCAAAAACAGAAACTTAGTGTTTGCCATTGGTTCTAAGGGGAGGGAGAGGGAGGAATGGGTGTAACATGGGACATCTTTGGGGCATGAGAGTTGTTCTGTGTGATCTTGCATTGATGGATAAAGGCCATTATATATTTTGTCAGAGCCTATAAAAGTATACAGTGCAAATGGTAAACCATAATGTAAACCACTGAGCATGTTTAGTAGCAGTGCTTCAATATTATTTCATCAATTACAATAAATGTACCAAACTCATGTAGGATTTTATTGGTAGAGGAGAATTGGAGGAGGGAGTGTAGTGTATGGGGATCCCCTGCATTTTCTATGTAACTTTTCTGTAACTTAAAGCTTCTCAGAAAATGAAGTGAAAAAATAAGACACTGGGGGTGGGAACATACAGAAGAAATTGTCAAAATATATAAAAGGTAACAGATCTCATAGTGGCAAAAGGCACAATGAAAATTTTAAAAACTTTTTTTAATTCTTATTTTTTGCTTATTATTTTTAAATTTTATTAGTTATTTTTATTGGCTTTGTTTTGGGGGAGGATTTGAGTTGCAGATTAGTTGCAGCTGTGGTAGGGGAGCATCAATGGTCCAGGGTGTCAGTGGTGGGGTATTTGTGGATATTGGTGCAGCTGGGGCATGCTTCTATGGAGTAAGGTGGGTTCCTGTGGTCATATGGTGTTGTCTCAGTGGGTGGTGGTCAGTGAATAACCAATGGAATATTGAACTCCCATCCTAGTGAATACTGCTACAATCTCCCATAGACTGGTGAGAATCTCTGGAGTAATTGGGCAGTGTCTTTCAGGAGAGGGAGGCCCTTGATATTGGTGATTGTGAAATCAAAACTTGGTCTAGCAATATATATTTCCTAAGAGTTACATCCTGAGGGCCTCCTTGTTGCTCAAATGTGGCCCCTCTTTAAGCTAAAATCAGCATATAAATTCACTGCCTTCTCCCTTACATGGGATATGAATCTCAGGAACAAGCCATTCTGCACTGAGATATTAATACAAAGTTCCAACTAATAATACATTTGAGAAAGACCTAGACTACAAAAGGGAAAACTGAATGCAACAGAGTTTTCATGACTAAGATATGTCAAAGTTGAGTCAAGAGGTTATTCCAGATGTTATCCTTCTTCACATTTGGTTAACAGGTGGGTAGATTGTGAAGGGTGGGTTAGAATACCCAGGATAGATTTAGGAGAGGGACCAGGTGAACACTTGGGATTTGTGGGTATGAGATATTAGTATTAGAAACAAATATATAAGACTTTCTTTCTTTGCATACCTGAAAAGAAAATGGAATTGAGGAAAACATCTACCAAAACAATAATTCATAAAAAATAATGGACAGAGCAGGAGTCAGCCCCTAAAGCATGTGGCTAGTCAAGAAATAAGTCAAAGACTTCCCGTTAAAAACACATACATGGGATCACCTCAGGCTACATGACCAACATGTATTGTGAAAAAATGACAATAGATTTCCATTCAATGTTTGTGTTTCCTAAGCCAAATTTTTGGTACTGACATATAAAATGCAGAATTTGTTCATGTGGGAAGGAATGTTAATAAGACACTCATGCTGATGCAAATATAACTCCCAAACATTGCTCTTATATTTAGAAAAATGCAAGAGATTTTTTGAGGTATTGGAGTCCTAGGATTGAACCCAGGACCGCATATATGAGAAGCCAGCACTCAACCACTGAGCCACATCAGCGTCCCTGAGTTGGTTTTTTTAAAAAAATTGTTTCGCTTGTTGTTTGCATTATTTTCAGGAGGCACCTGGAACCAATCCCAAGACTTCCAATGTGAGAAGTGGGGGCTCAACACTTCAGCCACATCCACTCCCAGATATTTTTTAAATCATATATTGTTCGGGGAAACTTTTCATGACATTCTTTATTAAGAGAATGGATTAACAGCTAATATGCTCTAGAATTAGAAAAATCCTCATGCAGTGTAATCTCTTACCTGCTTTGTGGAATTACTTGGTATCAATATTAGCAAGTGAATTCAAGAATTATGTATGCTGATGTCAACTCTTTTTCATAGTCACAAGCAGCCTACCATTTAAGGAGGATCCAGCACTAGGCCCTGAGGCTAGGATTAGCCTTACATTGGAAATTATCCAGGAATTAATTTTTTTTCTATGACTTACATATTTACAGATGGTCAAAGACAATCTTACCATCTATGAAGAGTCTCTCTGTAGCAAATAGTTATTCCAGGTTTCCATTAAAAAAGTTAAAAGAAAATGAATTCATTATGGAAAATTATTACTGTTAGATGTTAGATCTTATGGCAATTCAGATAATAATTTATATAATACATTAATATCAAGGAAGTATTATGATTAAAATTTTTAATAAGCTGGTTATTAAATTGTATTTTTAAAATATTTCTAAAGAAGTGTTTTTACACCTTCCTTTTCAACACAATGGCTGATAGCTGATAAACTAGAGGAATCATAAAAGTCCTAGTGTATAATCTTTTCCCTTGCTTTGTGACATTCTTCTTCACTAATAGAGCTCATAGATCAGATTATCTAGGAAATATAAAGCAAAGTGCTAGGTTCAGAAACATGCTTTAGATACAACAGAAATTTGCCTGCAAGTGCATTGGAGATCTGCATGTGCATATGCACATTTTTAAATCTCAAACCATTTCTGTGTATTTATTTAGCTAACCAAACTAATATTAAAAAATACACACTTTGTCTTACCTAATTAATATTTGGTTTCAATAATTTCCTTACATGTGTAAATTTTCACAACATATTAACATCTTTACAATCATCTAATTGTTTCTTTTTTCTTAGATAATGCAGAATTTAGCCAAGTATTTTCTTGCTTTTACAGTTTCAGAGATTTCATTACCAATATGAGGTTTCAACATGATGAAATTATACCCATAAAATTGATAGGGAATTTATATGAAAAAGATTTCAAAATGAGCTTGATAAAATGTCATGACAAAGATGACTATTTCTATGAGGGAATAGGTCTACAAGTTGAATGTATGTGTGAAGAACAAATTTTAAGAACATTTTCTTAAATATACTGTACTGTTATTTTATTAAATAAATTTTTTTAATTTACACATTGACTGCTAAACAGTGCTTTTCTACAACATGACATAATGTATAAATACACAGTCAAATAGTATTATTTTACTGAAAAACCTTTGTAATAAAAAGAACTTTTTTCAGGTAGAGTAATAGTTTGCAAAGTAATAAATCTGATTATTAAATATCTCACATGAATACCTTGTAACAATAACAATCTTACAATTAACAGATATGAGAATGCTGGCTGTACTGACAATAGTTTAACCAACTTACATACCTAGAAACTGAAACTGTAATATTTTATTGACTTTTTCTGTAAGATTTCATGTTTATGGGAAATTATCCAGCATGGCAAACCATTTTCCATCCACTAGAGTATACTGTGACTAATTCAAGTGTTATTATAAGGATATGGGCCATAACATATAAGACACCAAAAAGAAAGTCTACTTAAAACATAATTTCATGATTTTATCTAAAAAATAAATCAAAAGGGTGCATCAGAAGCAATAGATATGGAAATAGAGAAAAAAATTGTGTCTCCATAGAATATAAACATTAATACCTGCAAATTGTAAACTTAGTCCTAAAATTTCTCAAACTAGCATTGATTTTATAAATACTAATAATTGCAATGAATAAAAATTATTATTTAAAGTTTATACTGCCACATTTTTTAGAAAGGTACATTATCATTGATATTTTTCACTAAGCACATTTCTCTCAGATTCTTATTTTGTCCTGGGCTGCCAGTCAATTCAGGTCACTAAAGTTGGAAATGAGAAAGAAATTTAATTTTGATTCATATTTTAAGTTGTGTAATCAAAATGGAAATGGCTTCAAACAATTATCGCATATTTTTCCTGAATAAAGAACTCTTCTTATAACTCTCTTTACAGCCTCTTTTATCTGCTTGTTTCTAAGACTATAGATTAAAGAATTCAAGAAATGAAGGACTATACAATAGAACACAGAGGTGACCATTTCCTGAATTAAGGATGAGTAGGAGGTTAGGTTCACAAACACAGCAGCGATTGAGTTGACAAAGACAGTCAATGACAGTCAATGAAGATGTTAGGGACACAGGTGGACAAGGCCTTTCCTTGCTCTTTCCTGGTACAAAATGAAGCACAGTAGAAAATATGTGAATATAATATTTGGTGATGAAGGCAAAGCAGCCACCAACAATCACTACCAGAGTGATAAAAATTAAAATTTCATTGCTGAAGGTGTCAGAGCACAAGAGCTTCATTAGAGAGGGGACATCACAGAAGAACTGAGGAAGCACATTGGACTGACAGAAGTGAAGCTGGAAAATATTGCCAGTGTGGAATCCAGAGTAGGCCAGAACAATGAGTACTGAGGCCAGAGTCATCTTGACACAGACCCAAGGGTTCATGATCACAATGTAGTGGAGGGGCTGGCAGATGGACACATAGCCATCATGGGGCATGAGAGTGAGGAACAGTAGCTCTATTGTAACAAATGCAACAACAAGGAAGATCTGAGCTGCACATCCTGGAAGGAGATCATCCTGTTGTCATAGAGAAAGATGACACATGTCTTGGGTATTTTAAGAGAAATTCACGGGTGTGAAGACTTTGCTGGAACATGGTTACTGAGACAATGAGAAGGTTCCCAAAATCATTGCCAAGTACAGCAGTAGAAATAGCATGGCATGTAAGACTCTGAACTCCCAGACATCAGAAAATATTGTAAGTAGGAATTCAGTCACTGTGATAGAGTTGGGCATATTAGAAATATTAGCTTTGGTCATGGAAAGACAGATCAATAATCACTAAAAAAACATGGAGAATAAACATGGAGAATAAATTTGCCTAAATATTTTCATGTCATATTAAACCAGTTTTAGTCTCTTTAGTTTGTGTTTGATTAGTAGAATATAACAAAATATTTCTTCATGCGCTTTAGTCTCCTTGCTTGTGAATGTAATTTTCAGGGTAGGTGTAACAGTAAAATATAATTTTTAATAGCTTGTGCCTATATTTGCATATATTTCTTTCACTTACTATTTATAAAATGGGTCTATTAGAAGTTAAAGGATTGCTTGGAAAATTAAAATATTTCATATAGGTAACTTCTATGCATCCCTATATCATCAATATTCACAGAATGTTAATATTTATGATTATATGATGACAAAACAGAATCTTAGTAGGGATAGGAGGATACAATTTCTTTGGGGCCTATCAATATTTTATAATCAGTTAAAATCCATTCCCTGGCCACCAGGTATAAAATGGTTTTAATCTTCACTCAAAATAAGGTCAAGAATATTAAACTTCATAACTTCAACTCAGAAATATTTATTATGATCTGGGTTTGAACCCATCTAGAAGAGTAAAATATGTGTATTGACTCAATCTCTACTCAAGCTCACTGTACACTGTCTTTATCCATTTAAAAATTTCTAAGAAATTTTGTCCTACTACATTTAGAATTTCAATTTTAAGACTCATATATTTTCACTTATCTTTCCCCTTATCTGTTTCACTGCGGTGAATGGAAGCCTGTATTTCTTAATACCACTTCTCCACTACAGTCTTCATCCTCTCTCCTCTTTCTATGAAGTAAATGTTTCCCACTAAATGTCATCATAAGTTTCTCATGCTTCTCCATGTACTCCTTGAATTTAAATAGATTTTCAGGTTTCTCTGTTCAAGAAAAAGTCAATTGCAACTTTTATTATGTAGATATTACCTGTAGAGATAATGCTTTTCTTTATTAACAATAAAGATTAAACATTAAGGTTTTTTTTTTTGAGTCTTTGGGTTTATAGTAAACATTATTATGTTTTCCCATGAAATCTGGACTTGTTTCAGAACTTGAATAAGCTGGGATAGAAAGATATTGCATCATCTGTGGGTTGCTAATGAATGTTTTTCAATTATAATGTTCCCTTTCACAATTGGCCTTAGATTAACCCTTACTTATTCATAATGTGAAAAGGTTTTCTTCTGAAGTTGGTTTAGCTGTCTGTTTTCCTTTTTGACTTGAAACCACAGAATGCACATTTTTTAGGAATTGATTACACTTTTGCTCTTGAATTCTCAATGTTAATACACATCATGTGTTTGTTTTGTTGTTCCCATTTTCTCATGACAAATATAACTACTTATAACATAGAGAACCTCTGCTAGCTGTAGGAAACCAGGGCCTGTGTCCTTTTCAAACTTTCCTACCGATCTCAAGAAGAAGAAAAGCTTTTACCCATTATGATACTCTTTATTTCAGGATTTTTCAAAATGATTCAATAATGCATCAAGATTTCAGTTAGAACAGTGAGTGAACATCTTCTTTATTTCACAGTCACCAATCAATTGTAGGTTCCCACCTTGAATTACTGATTTTTCAGGATAGCAGAGTTAAATCTGTGCAAACTTCAGGAGAAGATATGTTTTATTCCTGATTCTGCCATTTTTTTCTTGCTACATAGGTATTGAGAATGTCAAAAATATCGTTGAAGCTCAGTTTCATTTTATTTAAAAAATTGCAAAAAGCCCTACTTCATGAATTTAACATTTGCAAAAATATTCAGAGATATTCATAATGGTAGCTATACTGAAGAAAATTAAATCAATGAGTACTACACATAAAAAGGGGATTAATCACATGATTCATTCAGCACTTCCATTTCTTCCATCTTAAATTCAAATTGCTATTATTTTTTAAAAGCAAACAATGAAGTAAGGAATTGCAAGCACAGAGCATTTGCTAATATGATTTTCTGTTAAAAGAAGTATTGCTTAATATAAAATGTTCTGTACAGACTAATATACAATGTAAAACTGATACTAAACAGTATACAGTTTGCAGGAGGATAACCATTAGAGTTCTGAGAAAACTAGATCATAGCACAGGTGTGCTCATCAATTTGTAACAAGTGATTTTTTTGCCTTTTATGCAAAGACTTCAAGAATCAGAAGATAGGGGCCTGGTTAGATAGCTCAGTGGATAAGAGCGCACTGGGGTACCACATGGGAGGCCCTGGGTTTGGTTCCTGGGGACCTCTCCAAGTGGGCAGGCAGCCTTGAGAAAGGCAAGCCACTGTGGGTGGGGCAGAGCCACCATGGGCAAGGCAAAAAGCTGCCACAGGCAGGGTGGAGCCCCCACGGGCATGGCAAAGTCACCCATGAAAAGAGCTGCCACCTGTGAACCACGGAAGCCGGGCAGCCCACAAAAACATGGAGGACTGCTGCCCATGAAACATGGAGTGGAGCCACCCATGAAAACAGAATGGAGCCACCCTCAAATGGAGCAAGCCGCCGCTGCAGAGGGCTGACTCGGCGTGTCGCTGCAAAGACAGGGGGAGACAAGAAGCAGACATAGAAAAACACAGAAGAATGGACACACAGCAAGAGCAAGCAGAAAGGGGGGGGGGATATGTAATAAATTAAAGTAAAAAAAATAAAATAAAATCTTAAAAAAAATCAGAAGATTATTTTTAGCCATTAATATTTAATTTTTACTAATTGAGACTTCCATGCAATCTGTAATTTATTCATAATTAAAACTATTTTTCAAGATATTTTAGATTTAATTAATTGCACACATTTGTCTAAAAGGTGTGGAAATCAATTATGGACTGAATGGGTAAATGGTTTCCATGATATGTTAAGAGAAAGCCTTACAATTATACCTGAAGTATAGGAGGTCATGTACACAGTTTATTTTTATGACAGGGATTCCTTTATTCTCTATGTACCATGTGAATATAGCAGAGCACTTGGTAAAGAGAAAACATTAGGCCATTAAGTATTGAAATTTTTCATTAATCAGCAATATTATACATATATCATTTTTTATATTTTTAGGCAATAAACATCCCACCTGAATTAAATATGTTTAAGTATATATTTAAATTAGCATTCAGCATCTTCAGGCTCTGGTCAGTGTACAGAGCTGCTCTTGGCCCTGCTCCACTGGGTGCTGCACTCAGCTCACTCTTTGCTTCCACTAATAGCTATCCATTCTGTTAAAACTGAACTGAAGCTTTTTTACTGCATTGAATAAAAAAGAGATGGTTTGTCAAATTATTTTTAAAACGTCCATATTTATATTTTTAATAATCATCCCCTTGAAAGTTTCTGTAAAAAAATAAAGTGAGCAGTTGAGGAAAGAAATGGTGAGATCCTTGGAGGAAAGGGAAAGATGAGAGAAAAAAGGAGTTATTAACAACACAACCTCAAAAGTTAATATTATGTTTTCTTAC
>PVKH010020562.1:0-14554 GCA_004027955.1 Chaetophractus vellerosus | reverse complement strand
GCCCACAAGCGGGGAAAGCCACGCCTGCGCAGTGACCAGTCTCGGCGCGTCGCCGCAGTGGGGGGGAGAGGAGATATGTAATAAAATAAATAAATCTTAAAAAACAAGGCAGTGCCCTCCTGCCTGCTGCATTCAAGGTTTATGATAGAAAAAACTGCCGCTCTTTGTTAAGAGTTGACCCTGGCATGAGGGACCCAAAGTTACTATTACAGGGGTATTAAACTTTGCTTGGCTTGTGTCCCATCCCACTCTCAGAACCTGGAAAAATTGCCTTTTACCTGCCTAAATCCACTGAAAGCACTCTTCACATATTTTGCAAAGAGTTTTAATAGAGAATAAAAGTAAAAGATACAAATGCAGTTTTCATTATCCTATAATATCTCAGGTCTCTCCTATTTAACCTGAAGAGACAAAATTTTCCTGTCTTTTTGATGTGTCCCTTGGGCTTGGGACCTAGTTCTGGTCAGGAGTTTAATACCCATTGTTTGTTCCCTTTTCTTACACACCTTACTACATCCTTTGGCTTGCAGGAAATACTCTCCATTCTTCCTTAATGCACCAGTTCTGACACGCTCCTTGTTCATCCAGTGATGGAAGAGAGTCAGAAAAAGAAAATCATATCCAAGACAATTTTTATTTTCCAGCCTCTTTGTATTTTTACATAAATTTTTAAATTTTTAAATAGTTTAACATACACAGAAGTTGCAAAAGTAGTACATAGAGATCTCCAGTACCTTTACCAAGCTTTTCCTGATGATAACATCTTACATAATCATAGTACATTATCAAAACCAGGAAATTTACATTGGTAAAACACTATTAACCCAAATATAGGACATATATTCAGACTTCATCTGGTTTCACACTCATTGTTTTGTTTTTTTTGTGTGTGTTTTTGGTATATAAATATATGACTTTTTATATAGATTCATATAACCATAACCACAACTAGCACACACAACCATTCCATCACAATTTCCTTCATGTTACCCTTCAATAAACTATCCCCCCAACTCTAACCCTTACCAATTACTGATTCATTCTCAACTAATTTTGTTACTTTGTAAAGTTTATATAAATAGAATCAAAGAGTATAAACCTTTGGTGATTGGCCCTTCACACATGTCATAATGCCCTGAAGATGCTGTGTGCCTCAAGATACTGCTTTTTATAGTTAAGTGGCATTCCATTAGGTGGATATACCACAATTGGTGTATCCATTTTCTCATCAAAGGACATTGGATTCTTTCTAGGTTATTTCCAGGTTGTGGCTATTAAGTACTATGTAAAAGCTACTATGAACATTCATGTACAGGTTTTTAAGCTTTCATTTCACTAGGGTAATTGCCCAGGAATACAGTTGTTTGGTTGTGTTTAAATGTATAAGAAACTTCCAAACTATTTTCTAGTGTCTGTACCATTTTATAGTCCCCAAGCAATGTCTGAGGGATCAAGTTGCTATGCAGTCATCAGGACTGTATTGGCAATCTTTTTAATTTTAGCCATTCTAATAGTTGTGCAGTGGTGCTGATTTCCTTTCTAAGTTCTTTTCAAGCTCCTCCTTTCTCACCATGACCTCATATAAGTCATCAGTTTTTTTGGTTTTATATCTCCAGAACCTACTTTTATAGTCTTCAGAAAGCATGGACTTATGAGAAGATGACTGGAGTTAAGCAGGGTACATGCTATTATGCAGACCAATTACCTGAAAAAATAACTCCCAGGAATCAACATAGGTTTTATAAGAAATTTCTGAAAAGCAGGTCTGTTCTATTGCTGTGTAACAAATTGTCCCAAACCTTAGTGGCTTAAAAACTATATTTATTCTTGGCTAGTTTCTGTGAGTCAGGAATCTGGGCACAGCTGAGCTGCATCTTCTGGCAGTCATCTCTAGGCTTGACCTACTCAATAGCTTACTCGTGGTTTTGGCAGGATTCAGTCCCTCGTGACTGGAGACATCAGTCACTTGTTGACTGTTGGTGGAGGTTGCCCTCAGCTGTTTGTTCACGTGGGTCTTTTCAATATGGCAACTTGTTTCATTAATACAAACAAGTCAGGAAGGCAAGAGAAGGGTGCAAGCAAGACCAGAGTTACATTTTTATAACCTCACCTCAGAAGTGGCATCCCATTACTTTTGCCATATTCTGTTAGAAGCAAGTCACTAGATCTCCAATATACAAACGCTTGAGGATATTACACTATTAGTATGTATTAGTATGACTAATAGGTGGTAGGGATCATTAGGAGCCATTTCAGAAGCTGCTAACCATAGCAGGTGTTTAAGCTTGACAATCTAGATGAAAGAAGGGCTGCTGGAGAGCTTTCCATAAAGCTGTCTTTGCAAGGTAAGCATATATTTTACTTAGAATATTTATTTATTTGTGGTGATTTGGGGGAGAAAGACTGATGGAGCTTATGGGTTTCAAAATCATACCTATTGGTACCACTATAGGATATAAACACAGGGAACCCTCTACAGCTTGTAGTGAAAAGTATAAAGTATACCATAATCAACACCTACAAATTGGTAAGAAAAGTAGGAACTGGAAAGGACTAACACATCAAGAGATTAAAGTTCAAGTGGACATAAAAAATTACTTCTCAGACTGACAAAACACAAAAACTGGTAACATTCAGTACTGGTGAGAGTATGTGGAAATTAGTACTCTCATCTATTGCTAGGAAGAATGTCAATTGTTAACTTTTTGCAAGATAACAATGTCTGCTAATGTCTGGAAATGGCCCTCTTGGGAAACTACCCTAAGAATAAAAGCACAAATAAATAGGAATGAATACTTTCTAGAGACAAAAAGCAGTAAACAATCTCACTGTCTGTCAGTGGACAAATGGTTGAATAACCTGTGGAACATCCATATCTGTAATTAATTATTAATAGAATACATTGAACCTACATATATTTGATCCATTAGAATGACATGTTTATATTTCTTGGTGTTATTGAGATGTAACAATAAAATTAACCCTTTGAAAGTACACAATTCAGTGATTTTAGCATATTCACAAGGTTGTGTAATCATCACCACTCTTCAATTCCAGAATATTTTCATTACCCTAGCAAGGAACCCTGTATGCATTAGCAGTTAAAAGTGCCAGAAAATTAACACTCACAGGAGCAATCCTAAGCAGACTGACAGAAATTGGTGTAGAAATATACTATCTCCATTGAGGCACACATTTACACAATTTCCCAAAATTCCCAGCAGGATTACATTCTAATTACCCACAATGCTACTTACATAACAATGCCCACTTATTGGCTGTCTTCTCTTTCCTGTCTCTTCTTCCTTTTTCCCCTACTCTGTTTCCTGGAATCATCTCCTTAGTAAACTACTTGTCTCTAGGTCTGCTTCTGCAAGAACCCAAACTAAGAGAGTGGGTATCAGAAATGGTTTCAGGAAACAGATTCTCAGGATGCAGTTATGGAATTTGATCATTCACTCTCCAGATGGCAACAAAGACCCCATTATTGGTGGTAAGTGGAGGGAGGTATGATAACCTCAGACACACTGTACAATTATTAAGACCTACCTGTGGTGAATCGGTAGGGGGGATACAAATGAGAAAGGATGCATTTGTGTAATATCTCTAGTATTTGAAAGATACAGGGGCAATAATAACTATAAAGTCTCTGGAATTGAAATTGAGTGGCTACTGTTAAGTGCTATAGATATACTGAAGGAAGAAAATGCCAGCCTCCTGTCAGCCAGCTGTCAATTTAAAGGCACATTGTAAAAGCCTGAGGACTAATTTGGCAACATTTAAAGAGAGCCTCATTTCCAGCAGCCAGAAGGCTCACTGGCACTGACAACTAGGCTTAGAACCCAATTTTAAAAACAGTAAATTTGCTTAACAAGGGGTGATAGCATAGCCCCAGCAAATCTACTTGCATTGACTCTAATGTCCACAGTAAGGCTTTTACACAAAGTCAGGGTCCTGAAAAAGGGGGGGGGGCGGATTGCAAGAACTGGGCTGAGGACTTCAGATTAAATACAATTACGCTCAGATTCCTCTGGGCTGGCAAAATAAGCTTACTCCTCCATTGCTGGAGGGTAGCATTTGTCCTTTCCCTAGAGACCATGCAGACTTCACCTGAGACAAATGAATCTCAAGAGAATACTTGCTTCCTGCAAGATCTTTTAGATCAATAACTAGGGGCAAGTTGCAGCACAACTCAACTGTGGAAGCACTGCCCCTGCTTCAGAAGTAAAGAGATATTTCACAAAAAGAGCTACAGAATCCAGCTAAAATATAAATCAACAGGAACTGGAGAAGATGACCGGGAATGGGTCGTAAGGGTCCTGGGCAGACTATAAGTCCAGATATAGGAGAGGTTATCGATCTGAAGACACTCTTTTTTGTTTGTTTATTTTAAAGGATTTATTTTTATTTTTAAGATACTTAGATTACATAAATGTTACATGAAATGTGTAAGGGATTCCCATATATATCCCACTCCCTACCCCTCCCACACATTCCCACTTTAACAACATCCTTAGTGTGGTACATTTGTTACAAATGATGAACACATATTGGAGCATTGCCACTAAGTGTGGATTATAGTTTACATATAGTTTAAACTCTCTCCCACACAGTTTTGTAAGTTATGACAAGATATATAATGGCCTGTATCCATCACTGCAACATCATTCAGGACAATTCCAATATGGAGGCACTCTTTTGTAACTCAGAATTTAGCATCCTGGCAAGGACATCTGAAACTGTTTTTTTATAAGCTAGTGGGATGATTCCTTGAAGCTTGGAGGAAAAAAAATGATAGTCTACTGTAAATTATTATTATTATTATTATTTTTTAAGATTTATTTATTTTATTACATATCTCCCCTTCCCCCTGCTGCAGCAACACGCCGAGAATGGTCACTGCGCAGGCGCGGCTTTCCCCGCTTGTGGGCGGTCTCTGCGTCCGTTCATGGCCGGCTTTCAGTTCGCGGGTGGCTGGCTGCGCTCCATCCGCGGGCGACCTGCCCTGCCCGTGGCGGCTCTTGCCATGTCCATGGCAGCTTCTTGCCCTGCCCACGGCGGCTCCGGCCCGCATGGCGGCTTGCCATTCTCAAGGCGGTCTGCCCGCTAGGAGAGGTCCCCAGGAATCGAACCCGGGCCTCCCATGTGGTATGCCAGCGCCCTATCCACTGGGCTATCGAGCCGGCCCCAGTCTACTGTAAATTAGATGGAGATGCCATACCTAACCTAGCAAAGTATTGAGGTCAAAAGGCTCTAAGAATGGGCACACTAGACTAGATTTATTATAAAAGACTATAGATCTCACCAGCTGACTATGTTCCCCAAGAGGGTCTAGAGGACACATCCTTTACTAAAGCAATAAGGATGTTCTAATGAGGAGGGCACTAGCAATCGCTGAGGAGCTCAGTGGTGACTGTATTCTATAGAAAGTGGTCTACTGTGAAAATGGGCACCCTGGTGATGAACTATCAGAGGCCAACTGACGGCCTCCAAGGCAATGAGCAGCAAGGGAGACATCACTGCTATACAGCAAAACCAGAATGGCCTTAATCCTCAGGCATCTTTGGTAATAGTTAACAGAAAATTATGTTCCCAGGTGTGAAATAGATGGATAAGTAGCCAATTAAGGTGTTTCTTGATCTACATAATCAAAAAGCTCGAGTGATTGACGACAAGACTTATGTCAGCTGCTGCAGTAGAAAATCATAATTCCTCCCTCTGTTTCCAGATTTGAACCTGTTCTCAGGCCTGGAGCCCATTGATTGTAGTGGGAAGGCAGATGGCCTTGGGGAAGGACCCTGCAACACCTCACATACACAGTCATGATTTTTCCAGTTCTTTCCCCAAAGGGACCTGGAGTTACACAGTAATTCCACACTGTGGAAAGGAGAATATTCCTTTCCTGAGGTATGTAGGTACAGAATCTGAACTGGCACTGATACCAGGGAACTGAAACATCATCGTGATCCCCAGTTAGAATGGATCACACAGAGGTCAGGTAATGAGTGCAGCTCTGGTCCAAGCCTGCATTACAGTGGGTTCAGTAGGTCTAGAAATCTACCATGTGGTCATTTTCCTAGTCTTCCTTGGGGCATAATTGAAATGGATGCCATTTTCAGCTGGCAGAATCCTCACATTGTTTTCCTGGCCTGTGGAATAAGAGCCATAATGGAAGGAATGGTCAAATGGAAGTCTCTGAAACTATTTCTGTTCAGGACAGATAGTGAGTCAGAAACAAATACTGCATCCTGCTTTCAATGGAAGAAATCAGGTCAATCTGAAAGACAAATGATGCAGATTTGGTGGCCATCCATCACTCTGGCCCTTGCAAAAATCATGAGAGTTGACAGTGGACTGCCGAAAACTTAGCCAGGTGGAAATTCCAAACATAGCTACTATGCTGAATTTAGTGTGTTTATCAGAGCAGATCAACAAAGCCCCAGAAAAGTGATGTGCAGCTCTTAATATGGCAAATCCATTCACTTCAACCCCATCAAGAAAGAAGATCATAAAGCATTATGCATGTATGTACTTACTTGGAACAGACAGAAAAACACATTCACAGTTTTGCCCCAAGGCTATATTAACTCCTTGCTCTTTGTCACAATATAGTCTGAAGGAATCCTGATTGGTCACTGCAGAATATAGCCTAGTCCACTAAATGAATGACCTCATTTTAATTGGACCTGATGAGAGGAAGTGGTAAGTACACTGAATGCTTTAAGACACATGCACTCTAGAGGATGGAAATCAAACCTATAAACATGCAGGCCCTGCCCTAATCAGGGATTTTTAGGGATCTAATAATTCGAGGTATTCTAGAACATCCCTTCAAAGATACAGGATGAATCCTTGCACTTCTCACCAGGAAGAAACCACAGCCCTGGGGTAGGCTTCTTCAGATTTTGAAGGCAGCATATACCTCAGTTGGAAATACTTCTCTGACCCATTTATTGGATGACTCAGAAAGCCCAGAACATGAGAAGACTCTGCAACAGGTCCAGAATGGTATAAGCAGCTCTCTCACTTGAACCAATGGCCCAGCATATCCTACAGTCCTAAAGTTACCAATACTGTATAAGGATGCTATGAGGAATCTCTGTCAAGCCCCAGTTGGAGAGTCACAGCACAGACCTCTAGGTTTCTAGAGTAAGACTATGCTGTCTGCAGCAGAGAACTAGTTGCTGTTCAAAAAGTAACCCTAGCAAGCTATTGAGTGCCTGACCATGGGACATAAAGGGACTGTGTGTCCAGAACAGAGCTGCCAGCCCCGCCAAGTCATACATTAGGGTAGTGTCCTGTTTTACAATGGATTTACATGTTTATGAAGGCAAATTCACCTTTTTACATGGATAGTTTGTTCTCTAGTTATAGCAAAATAGAAAGCAAAACTGCCAATGGAGCTTTAAACTTGTGACCCTATCAAACTTATTTTAATAAATATAAATTGTTTTTATATATTAATTGTATACAAACAATGTCTTTAACATAGTTTGTCCATTTTCTATTATTTTTTGGCCTTCCTCTGAAACCTCTTCTCCACCTTAAAATTATATTTTTAAAAAGCCTCCTGTATTCCATCTAAGTATGAGTTATATAGACTTATTTTTTACATGTTGATTTTAATCCAGCTTGAATTTGTGTGTAGTGTGACTTAGGGATCTATTATTTTTCTAAATTAATAGTTAATTTTTCCATCACTAAGCCTTTCCTTTCCCCAAAGATGTGAAATATTGCCTTGATAATATACTAATTCCTCAAATATATATGGATCTCTTTATGGATTCTCTATTATGTGCTATTGACCTTCTGTAATATTAGCACTTTATTTAATTATTATGGCTTTATATCACTTCTTGATATCCAATAAGGTATATCCTCTTCAGTGTTCTTTTGTTTGTATGTGTTGTATTTGTGGGAGCCTATTCTTGTGAAGTTTCTCTTCCAAATCAATATAATAGAAATTTTTACTGAGATAATGAAATTCACATACAACTGTAATAAGCAACATAGTATAGTCTCATGTACACTTTACCCAGTTTCCCCCAATAGTAACGTTTTGTAAAACTATAGTATATTATCAAAACCAGGATATTAACATTAATACAATTCACCAATCCTTTTCATATTTCCCCAGTTTTATTTTGTACTCGTGTGTGTGTGTTTAGTTCTATACAATTTTATCACATGTGTATCCATCAGCACACTCAAGATACTGAATAGCTCCATTGCCAAACTCACCTACTGCCCAAACCCCACCCTTAACTCCTGGCAAGTATTAATCTGTCCTCTCATTCTCAAATTTTGTCATTTGAACAATGTTATATAAATGGAATCATACAGTTGTAACTTTTAGAATTAGCTCTTTTCCCCACTCAGCATAATTCCCTGTAGATTTATCCAAGTTGTTGTGCTTATCAACAGTTCATTCTTTTTTATTGATAAGTAGTGGTCTATGGTATGGCTGTACCACAGTGTTTTAAAATAGTCAACTGCTGAAGGACATCTGGGCTGATTTCAGTTTTTGGTTATTACACATAAAGCTGCTATGCATAGTTGTGTACAGGTTTGGAGGTAAATATGAATTTCCATTCCTCCAGGATTAATGCCCAGCCTAAGAATGCAATCATTGGATTGTATGGTAGTTACATTTTATTTATTTTAAGAAACTGCCAAACTGTTTTTCTAGAATGGCTGTACCATTTTACGTACCCACCAGCAGTGTATGAAGGATCTGATCTATCCACATCTTCCCAGTATGTGATGCCACTATTTTTTTATTTTAGCAATTCTGATGGGTATCTCTTGGTGGTTTTAATCTGTGTTTTCCTGATAAATAATGATGCTGTACAGGTTTTCATGTGTTTATTTGCCATCTGCATAACCTCTTCAGTGAAATGTCTGCTCATGTCTTGTCCTTTTCTTATTTAATTTTTTAAACTGTTGAGTTTTTTTAAGTTCCTTATGTAATCTAGATGCTAGCCCTTTGCTGTATATGCATTTGCAAGTATTTTCTCCCATTTTGAAGCTTTTCTTTTCATCCTCTGCACATGGGCTTTCTCAAAGCCAAAGTGTTTAATTCTTAAGTCTGAAGAAGTCTACTTTATAATTTTTTCCTTTTATGGATCATGCTTTTGGTGTTAATTCTAAGAACTCTTTATATAGCCCCCAATCCCAAAGATATTCTTATTTGTTTATTTTATAGTTTTATGTTGTACTTTTAAGTCTGTCATCCTTTTTCTTAAGTTTTTATTTTGAAATAATTTCAACCTTACAGGACAGTTGTAATAATACAAAATCCTTACAGAGAACTCCAGCATACCCAGGTCCACCGATTTTAACATTTTGCCACATTTGTCATATCATTCTTTCTATCTCTGTATCTGTCAGTCTGTCTATCTGTCTTTCTGTTCATGTATCTGTTTTCTGAACATTTGAGAGTAGGTTGTATACATTATGCTTCTTGAACACATAATACATAATATTTCCATATTCATTTCTTTAGAGCAAGAATATTCACTTTGGCAACCACCTTAAGTGCTGTTATCAAATTCAAGAAATTTAACCTTGACATAAAGCTTACAGTCTATATTCTGTTTTTTATGTCCCAATAATGATCTTTTGAGTCTTTTCTCCTCTATTATTAAATCCAGTCCAGGATCATGTCTTGCATTTAATTTTCATTATCTCTTTAGTTGCTCTTTTTTTTAAATTGTAGAAACATACACGAAGCATAAACTTTCCCATCTCAACCACTCACAAGCGTACCATTCAGTGAGTTCAATCACATTCACAATGTTATGCTACCTTCACCACTACACATTACCATCAGACTTTTCCATCACCCCAAACAGAAAGCCTATATCTATTATGCAATAAATCCCCACTCCCACATCCCCACTCCACCCCACCCCTGGTAACATGTACTTTCTTTTCTGTCTCTATGGGTTTTCATATTCTAGCTATTTCATGTAAGTGGATCATACTTCCATCTGTCCCTTTGTGTCTGACCTGTTTCATTCATCATGATGTCTTCAAAGTTCATTGATGTAGTAGCATATATCAGAACTTCATTTTCTTTGGGACTGAATAAAATTCCATTTTATGTATATACCACATTTTGTTTATCCATTCATTTGCTGATGGGCATTTGGGTTGCTTCCACCTTTTGGCTATTGTGAATAATCCTACTATGAACGTTGGTATACAAATATCTGTCTGAGTCCCTGCTTTCAATTTTTGGGGGTATATACCTAGAAATGGGATTGCTGGGAAATATGGTAGATCCATGTTTAACTTTTAGAGGAACCACCAAAGTGTTTTCCATAGCAGCTACACTGTTTTGCATTCCCACCATTAAGAGGATTCCTATTTCTCCACATCCTCACCAGCATTTGTTTTTTTCCAGTTTTTACTAATCACCATTCTAGTAGGTATGAGATGGTATCTCACTGTGGTGGTTTTGATTTGAATTTCCCTGATGACTAATAATGTTGTACATCTTTTCATGTCCTGTTGGCCTTTTGTACATCTTCTGTGAAAGAAAGGTCTATTCAAGTCCTTTGCTAATTTTTTAATTGTGTTGTTTATTTTTTGTTGAGGTGTAGGTGTTTATGTATTCTGAATATTAACCCTCATCAGATATATGGTTTCAAATTTTCTCCCATTATTTTGGTTGTCTTTTCACTTTCCTTAGATAAACAGTATTTTTCATTTTGATGAAGTCCAGTTGGTCTATTTTTTTTTGTTTGTTTCTGGTCCTCTTGGTATAAAGTCTTAGAATCCATTGCCTGATACAAGGCCTGGATATATTTCCCTCTGTGATCCTTTTTGAGTTAATTTTTATATAAGGTATGAGGGTTAGGCTGAGAGGTGTGTGTGTGTGTGTGTGTGTGTGTGTTTGCCTGTGTATGCCCAATTGCTTTGCCGAAAAGGCTAGTCTTCCTCCAGTGAAGTGTTTTTGCACTTTTGTTAAAAATCAGTTGAGCATGTTTGTGTGGGTTTGTGTTCTGGATTCTCTCTCCTGTTCCATTGATTAGGTCTAGGTGTCTGTCTCTCTGCTAACACCACACTGCTTTGATTAGTATAGCTATACTTTAAGCCTTAATATCAGATTGATTCCTTCAACTTTATTCTTCTTAGTCAAGATTGTTTTAGCTATTCTAGGGCTTGTGCCTTTCCATATAAATTTTAGAATAACTTAGCTATGTCTAAGTTGGTTTGTTTATTGCTAGTGTAGAGAAACACAATTGATTTTTTATGTTTATGTATCCTACAGCCTTATTGAACTCATTTATTAGTTTAGGAGTTGTTTTATACATTCTTGGGATTTTCTACATGGACAATCATATCATATGCAAATAAAAACAGTTTTATTTCTTCTTCCTCTGCAATCTGTATACCTTTTATTTCTTTTCCTTGCCTTAGTGCAGTGGCTAGAACTTCCACTATTTGACTTAGTAAAAGTCGTTAAAGTAGACATTCTTGCCTCTTTCCTGATCTCAGCGGGAAAGCATGTGGTCTTTCAACATTAAGTATGATGTTAGTTGTAGAGTTTTTGTAGATTTTTTTAAAAAAATCAAGCTGAGATAATTAGCCTCTATTACAAACTTGTTGAGAATTTTTATGTGAATGAGCGTTGGATATCGTTAAATGCTATTTCTGCATCAACAAATACAAATATAATTTTTCTTCTTTAACTTATTGATGTGGCCAATTATATTGATAGACTTTCACATGTTGAACCAGCCTAGCAGACCTCAAATAAATCACACTTGGTCATGATGTATAATATTTTTTATATATTATTGGATTAAATTTGCTAATATTCATTGAGAATTTTTGCATCTAAATTCATTAGACATATTGGTCTGTAATTTTCTTTCCTTTTTTTTGTACTTTATCTAGTTTTGGCATCAGGGTAGTAATGACATCATAAAGTGAGTTGGGAAGCTTCCATCCTCTTATTTTCTGGATAAAATTGGTATTAATTCTTTAAGTATTTGGTAGAATTCTCCAATGAAACCATCTGGACCTGGAGGTTTCTTTTTTGGGAGCTTTTAAATCATGATTTCAATTTCTTTAATGGTTTTAATGCTATATTGATGATCTCTTTTGACTTTGAGTTTTGGGTAAAAACTGGTGGTTTTTGAGGAATTGGTCCATTTCTTCTAAATTGTCAAATTTATGATTGTAAAGTGGTTTCTAGTAATCTCTTATTATTGTTTTACTGGCTATAGGATCTATAATGATAATCCCCATTCTCATTTCTGATCCTGATGATTAGTCTTCTCTCTCTTTTTTTTGTTTCAATTAGTAGAGAGGTTTATCAATTTTATTGATTATTTTAGAGAACAATATTTTTGTTTCAATGATATTTTCCTATTGTTTTTTTATTTCCAATATCATTGATTTTTGGTCTTTATTATTTCCTTTCCTCTGTTTGCTTTGAGTTTATTTTTCTTAACGTAGATACTTAGTGCTATAAATTTCCTGACATCACTGCTTTACAGAAATCCACAAATTTTGATATATTGTATTTTCTTTTTCATTCAGTTCTATTTTTTTAAAGATTTATTTGTTTATTTATTTCTCCCCTACCCCCATTGTTTTTGCACTTGCTGTGTCCATTTGCTGTGTGTTCTTCTGTGTCTGCTTGTCTTCTCTTTAGGCAGCACCAGGAACCAATCCTGGGACCTTCTGGAGTGGGAGAGAGGCACTCAGTCTCTTGCACCACCTCAGCTCCCTGGTCTGCTGCATCTCTTATTGTCTCTCCTCTGCGTCTCTTTTTGTTGCATCATCTTGCTGCGCCAGCTCTCTGCTGAGGCCAGCACTCCTGATTGGGCCAGCTGTCCACGTGGGGCAGCTTGCCTTCACCAGGAGGCCCCAAGAATTGAGCCCTGGACCTCCTATATGGTAGATGGGAGCCCAATCGCTTGAGCCACATCCACTTCCCTAGTTCTATTTACTTTTTAAAATTTCCTTTGAAATTTCCTCTTTGATAAAGCGGTTATTTAGAAGTGTGTTGTTTAATTTCTACATGTTTAGAGATATTCTTGTTGTTTTTCTGTTATTAGTTGATACTTTAATTCCATTTTTCTCAGAGAACACACTCTCTATGATTTCAATTTTTCCAAGTCTTTTATATTTTTTGAGGTTTGTTTTATGACCCAGGATATGGTCTAATGTTGAGAATGTTCCATGGGCACTTGAAAAAATTATATTCTGCTGCTGTTATATGGAGTGTTCTATATAAATCAATTAAAACTTACCAGTTGATTGTATTGTTCATACCTTCTATAGCAGTTTTTCCCTAGAAGTTCTAGAAGTTGCTGAGAAGGGTTATTCAAACCTTTGACTATAATTGTAAATTTGTGTCTATTTTCCTGTCAGCTCTAAAAGTTTTTACTTCACGTATTTTGAAGCTTTGTTATTTGGTCCATACACATTTAAGATCATTATGTCTGTCTTCCTGATGGATTGATCATTGTCATTATGTAATATCCCTCTTGTGTCTATTAATTCTCTTTGCTCAGAAGTCTACCTTATCACATACTAATAAAACCGTTTCTTGGGGGCCTGCTGTAGCCCAATGGATAGGGCGCCGGTTCACCACATGGGAGGCCCTGGGTTTGGTTCCCGGGGCCTCTCTGAGCGGGCAGACCGCCTTGAGAGGGCAAACCGCCGTGGGCGGGGCAGAACCGCCATGGGCAGTGCAAAAAGTTGCCACGGGCAGGGCAAAGCCGCCACGGGCAGGGCAAGTCGCCCATGAGCAGAGCAGAGCCACCCGGAGCGGGGCAAGCTGCCTGCACAGTGAGCTGACTTGGCGCTTCGCCGCGATGGGGGGAGACAAAGCAGACACAGAAGAATGCAAAAATGAACACAGCAAGAACAAGCAGAAAGGGGGGGATATGTAACAAAACAAAACAAAACAAGACAAAACATTTCTTTTCTGTTTTGAGTAATGTTTCCATAGCATTTCTTTTTCCATCCTTTTAATTTCAGCCCGTCTGTATCATTGAATTTGACATGAGTTTCTTATAATCAGCATATATTTGGGTTGTGTTTTTTAATCCACTCTGCCAATATCTGTCTTTTTATTAGTGTATTTAGATAATTTACATTTAAGGTAATTATTGGTATATTAACATTTAAGTCTTCCTGTTTTATTATTTTCATTTTGTTTTTATCCTCTATTTCTCATTCCTCTGTGTCTCCTCTCTTGCCATACTGTGGTTATGTGATGGTTAAGTTCACATATCAACTTGGCTAGGTTATGGTATACAGTTGGTCAAACAAGCACTAGACTGAGGATATTTTGTGGATTTAAATAATCAGTAAGTTGATTGCATCTATGGTTGATTACATCTACAATCAAATAAGGAGATTTCCTTCAGCAGTGAGAGAAGTCTAATCTAACCAGTTGAAGGTCTTAGAAGAACTGATGTTTTCAGCAGTCAGAAGGAAGAATTTCTGTCTCTACTTCAGCCAGCCAGCTTCTCCTGGGGGAATTCATTGAAAACTTTCATCAAAGTTCCCAGCTTGCAGCCTGCCC
>PVKH010020561.1:0-14550 GCA_004027955.1 Chaetophractus vellerosus | reverse complement strand
GGTCTCTGCGTCTGTTCACGGCCGGCTTTTCAGTTCGCGGGTGGCTGGCTGCGCTCCATCCGTGGGCGACCTGCCCTGCCCGTGGCGGCTCTTGCCATGTCCATGGCAGCTTCTTGCCCTGCCCACGGCGGCTCCGGCCTGCCCATGGCGGCTTGCCATTCTCAAGGCGGTCTGCCCGCTAGGAGAGGTCCCCGGGAATCGAACCCGGGGCCTCCCATGTGGTATGCCGACGCCCTATCCACTGGGCTATCGAGCCGGCCCCTTCATTGAGTCTTATATGAATTATTTCTTGATGCCGCAACATAAAATGTGCAATTAAAAAGAATTAAATTAGTAGTTCTAATCAAATATGCTATACTTCATTTTTAGGTTGGCAGGTTCACAGCACAAATATTTATTGAGTATCTACTTTATGCCAGGCCCATGCATATAATAAGTACCAAGTCTCTACCCTGAAAACTCTTATACTGTAATGGGGAGAGATAGACAACTGCTGTGATAATATTGGCTCAGGGTACCCACGTGCTAGATTAGACACATCAAATACCACTACCCCCAATCCAGGGGGTTAGTGCAGAAGAGGAGGTTGTCAGGGAAGGGTTCCTGGAATAATTGGCATATATGTATGTATGTTGAAATCTGAAGGACAAATAGGAATGAGTGGAGAGATGGTAGGGAAGCACAGTTCTCTGCCCTTTACAAACTTACTGTCTAAAGGAGCAGACAGATAACACAAGCACCCTACCATAATATTGTGTGTTGTAAGAGAGATGTGGTCATTTAGCATAAATGAGGAAGAGACTGGTAAGTTTTGATAATACAGAGAAAGCATCCCAGGGGAGGTAAAACTTGAACTAGGTGTTGAAAGACAGTTAGGAATGTGCCAGGCAAAAGAAGAAGCATATAGAGGAGTGGAGACCAGAGAGAAATGGTGTTGCAGGGAATTTTGAGTGGCTGAAGCATAGATATGGCAGAAATACTAGGAGCTGAAGGTGGAAGTAAGCAGGAGCCAGATCTTGAAGGGTCATATGCCATGCTAAGGAATTTGAACTTTATTCTGAGAGGAGCGAAGGAAATTGTGGTGACTTTTCTCACCATGGATACCCATACCACTATACAAAAAGGAACACCATTATAAGTGATTCCGTTCATCACTTTCACCTGAAACAAAAGACAAGTACATTGGAAAACATCAGGAAAAAAGAGAGACTTAGGGGTTGGGGGAAACAAAGAAGAGGGAGATGAAGGCAATGACAGAGTAAGAGCTTTTCTGCTGCGTAAACTTTAGGCTTTAATCCTCTATTTCTTATCCATTTGGTGAGGTGGAGGCCCATTGTGGGTTAAAGAGACAGAGTTTTCTAGATTCTGACAATTTCTGGCATGGACTTATCAGAGGCATGCTGTGGTGGTTTGAAACTCTATGTACCCCCAGAAAATCATGTTCTTAAAGCTAACCTATTCCTGTAGGGGTAAACCTGTTATAAGTAGGGCCTTTTGATTAGGTTACTTCAGTTAAGGCATGGCCCAGGGTGGAGCTTAATCCTGTTACTGGAATCCTTTATTAATGGGATAAATACAGAAAGAGAGAAGGTCATGAAAACAAGAAGCTGAAGACAAGGAAACCCAGAAGAAAGGGGAGAGACCAGTAGACAAAACCACTTGTCTTGCCATGTGACAGAGGAGTCCAGAATTGCCAGCAGCCAGACTTCAGGAAGAAAACATCACCTTGATGATGCCTTGATTTGGACATTTTCATGGCCTCTAAACTGTAGACTTGTAAGCTAAGAAATTCCCATTGTTAAAAGCCAACCCATTTAAAGTATCTGCTTGTTTTTGTTTTGTTTTGTTTTTTTAAAAAAAAAAAAAGGCTTTTTATTTCGGTAATGAGTAGAGGTGGGAAGAATTGTGAGGTGCTTAATGAAAAAGGCCTAGACTGCTTTGAAGAAACTGTTGATAGAAATATGGATGCTAAAGGTACTTCCAGTAAGGCCTTAGATAGACATGATGAATGTGTCATTGCAAACTGAAAGAAAGGTGACCCTTGTTATAAGGTGGTAGAGAACTTGACAAAATTGAGTTCTGATGTCAGATGGAAGGCAGAATTGGAAAGTGATGAGCTTGGATATTTAGCTGAGAAGATTTCCAAACTAAATGCGGAAAGTGTTGCCTGGTTTCTCCTTGCAGCTTATAGTAAAATATGAAAAGAAAGGAATAAGCCAAGAACTGAAACTCCTGGGCACATAGAAATCAGAAATTGATGGTTTGGAAAATTCTGAGCTTCTGGAAAATGAGTCCCTAGAGAATAGTGCTTCATGTGAGGACTTAACTGAACATGAAACCAGTCATCCATTTCAGTGCAAGTCAGGACTGGAAGTGCAGTTATCCAGAAAGAATTTGTGGAAAGTCCTACTATTTGATGGTTTGGTACCCCTGTGTACTACATGCAAAACTGACAAGTTTTTTGTGAGATCTGTATAAAAGGAACCACTGCCAGCTTGGACTAAAAGGAATGAAAAAGGGACCACCCAATTTTCTCAGATGCCTGGGGGATTGCAGAGAGCTTGGCCGCCAACCCAATGTTTGGCAAGGGTGGAGCCTAGGGTCTGGCCACCACCCAGATGCTTGACAAACATGGAGTTGAGAGCCTGGCTGTCACCTGAATGCTTGAAGAGGTTTGAGCCTTCACCCCAGGGTTCAGGGAGAGCATGGCCACTGTGTAAGCACTTGGAAAGAGGGGCTACTGCTCTTTCAGGCCGCAAGGAGAAACCACAGTTCATAGATGGCTCTCAGACCTTGAGAGTATCCCCTTCAGGGTTTCAGAATTGTTTGGGACCTGTGATCCCTCTTTTCCTTCCAGGTTCTCCCTATGGGAACCGAAATGCTTATCCCATGATGGTTCCTTCTTTGTATATTCAAAGCAGGTAACTTGTTCTAAGTTTTACAGGTCCACGGGTGGGGATGAATTGTGCCCCAGGAGAGATCACACCTATAACCAATTTTGATGAGACTTTGTATTTGCTATTTCTTTCTGAAATGATTTAAGGCTTTTGGTATATTATGATGGAATGAATGTATCTTGCATATGGAAAGAACATTTCTTTTTGGGATCCAGAGGGTGGAATATGATGGTTTGAAACCGTGTGTACCCCCAGAAAATCATGTTCTTAAAGCTAATCCGGGGAGCCGGTGTAGCTCAGTACTTGAGCATCAGTTTCCCACATATCAGGTCCTGGGTTCAATGCCGCCAACCCCGGTACCTCCAAAAAAAAAAAAATACATATCTTTCTCTTAGAATTGGGGGGAACAGATGTAGCTCAAGTAGTTGAGCACCTGCTTCCCATGTACAAAGTCCAGGTTTGATCCCTGGTACCTCCTAAAAGCCAAAACAAACAAAAGCAACTCTCGTTGGGGAGCAGATATAGCTCAAGGGTTGAGCACCTACTTCCCATGTACTAGGTCCTGGGTTCAGTCCTTTCCTGTGTGTATAAACCTATTGTAAATAGGGCCTTTCGATTAGATTATATCAGTTAGGGTATGGCCCAGGTTGGGTCTTAATCCTCTTACTGGAATCCTTTATAAACAGTATGAATAGAAAGAGAAAGCCACAGAAGCAAGCAGCTGAAGGCAAGGAAACCCAGAAGAGAAGGAAGAGAACAGCAGATGCCACCATGTGCCTTGCCATATGACAGAGGAGTCCAGGATTGCTGGCAGCCACTCTAAAGGAAGAAAGCATTGCCTTAATAATGTCTTGATTTGGCCGTTTTCCATGTCCTCTAAACTCTGAGCTTGTAAGCTAAGAAATTCCCATTGTTAAAATTATGTGGAGTCAGGGTCACTGGACACTTTGGGGGCAGGGAGAGGAAAGGGCAATTGTAATGCGGGGTTTTTTTGAGACATGGGAATTGTCGTGGGGGATGTTGCAATGGAGGATGTAGGCCATTTTGTATCATCATGTATCATGCGGAACTGTGTAGAAGAGAGAGGGTCGTCTACAGTCTGAACTGTGATCTATGCTTGATGGCAAAGCCCCAAAATGTGTATATCTATCACAGGCGTTA
This sequence comes from Chaetophractus vellerosus, assembly GCA_004027955.1. Classification (NCBI taxonomy): domain Eukaryota; kingdom Metazoa; phylum Chordata; class Mammalia; order Cingulata; family Chlamyphoridae; genus Chaetophractus; species Chaetophractus vellerosus. The sequence goes on along the minus strand of PVKH010020561.1, from coordinate 10,492 downwards.
TGCCACACTGATGAGGGAATGTGTATGTGGGGGGTTGTGGGAGGTGTGGGGGGGTAGCATATGGGTACTCCTGGAATTTCTGTGTAACAATGTAATTAATGTATCCTAAAAATATAGAGAGATAAATAAAAAATAAAAATAAAAAAATTTTTAAAGCCAACCCATTTTATGGTATCTGATTTCAGCAGCTTAGCAAACTAAAACACACACACAGTCCTAAGTATTGATGCAAATGTTTGAGTATTTCTCCTTGAATGCACATGGGAACTACCTTTTAGTGAAACTGAGCTTAAATAGATTAAAAGTTACTCAGGGGCCAGCTATATAGCCCAGTGGATAGGGCACCGGTTTACCACATGGGAGGCCCTGGGTTCGGTCCCTGGGGCCTCTCCCGGCGGGCAGACTGCTTGAGAAGGCAAAGGCCACCGTGGGCGGGGCAGAGCCGCCGTGGGCAGGGCAAAAGCCGCCACAGGCAGGGCACAAAGCCACCACGGGCAGAGCAGAACCGCCTGCGAGCAGAGCAGAGCCACCCATGGCAGGGCAGAGCCACCCACAAGCAGGGCAGGCCGCCCGCAAGTGGGCAAGGCCACCGCTCTCCAGTGAAACTGACTCGGCGCATCGCCACAGCGGGGGGAGACAAAAAGCAGAAAATAAAAAATAAATCTTAAAAAAAAAAAAAAAGTTACTCAAAGCTTCCCTTTGAGCTAACATTCCAGATATTCCTTGGAGCTACAATGGGACCAAGCAAAGCAAGTGAACAACTTAAAAAAAAAAAATTTAAAGTAGGTAATTTTGAAGGTGGGAAATAGATACATTGGGGTTTATTATACTATTTCTCTCTACTCATATGTATTACAAAAATTTTCATAATAAAAAATGTTTCTCTAAATGTTTTGTTGCCCAGGAAACACTGATGATAACAGTTCAAATAGGTTTTTATCCTCATTAACTAAATTTATTTTCCTCTCCTACAATATTAAACATAATTCTTTAAATATTTTTCTTATATTATGCTTTTAAAGTGTCTTTTATTTATAGATAGTATGCCAAGAATCAAGCAATATAATGAATGAGGTGTTACAAATAACAGTAAAACTTTTACAGTCTCCTCCCTACCCCCTAGAGTATACCTGTGCAGCTTAGGAAGTTGCCGCTGTATGCTAAACATAGAACAAACATAGAATCCCTTTTTTCCTATTTAAGTGGGATGTTGTTTTAGGAACAACATTTCTTTTGGCCCTTAAATTCCTTAATAGGCTTTATAAAAGGTATCCAACATATCTTCCCATTCTTCAAAGGGCTATTGAGCGGTGGTATGGAGAGCCAGTATGTACAACTCCCATCTTAAAACTTATGGCAGAACTGATGCAAAACAGGTAAGCAATGTGATAGGGGAGTGAAAATACAATCTTACTATTGGCAGCAGTCTCTGAAGGTCAGACTCTCCTGCTTAAGGTGTGTATATTCAAAGGCTTAGCAAGAGCCCAGGACCCAAACTTAAGGTGATCGATTAAAATAATTGAATTACAGAGATACGGTTTAGACCTTTTGAGAGAAAGAGGTATAGTATACTTATGTGTATATGGGAACTGGAAAAAATTGTAAGGCTACAACCACCATTATTTGAAATATTCAATATTTAAATATTTCACCGTTTAATTACAATTCTGTAGAATTTTAAAGCAGGAAAGAAATTTAGAGGTCTCTGAATTGAGATGCTTCATTTTATGGGTAGAGAAACAGACCCAGAGCAATTCATGGCTACATAGTTGTTTGTCCCAGGAGCCCTAGTGATTGTCCCTGCTTTGACTTCAAATTGATGCTTCTTCCTCTATGCCAAGATTCATGTATTTGGATGGTTTATGCACTCAAATTTTTCATTTAAATAGCAACTGTAACACTTCTCAGAAATTGCCTAGTTGACCTTATAATTTTCATGGACCAGCAGAGATTCAAATATTCTGCATATAAATATTAACAAAGATGTAGCTAAAAGGAAGAACCACAATAAGCTAATTGGTTTTACCCCTTTAAAATATATCATTGTGAATATGGCTTAGCACCAAATTACCTGTCACATAGCCATCCAGTTTCATCAATTCCTCTTTGTAAACTGTGTGTTAGAAGGGAGATATCCAGACAGGGAGTGAGGAATATGGGTTGCAGCTCTAATTTTATCTCTGGTGCTGAGGCTTTTACACTTTTAGAAATTTTAAATTTCTAAAACAAGAGGGGGGAACCACCTGGCACATGAAATGTAAGTATCTTTCTTTTGAAAGTTGTTAGATTTTTAGAAACCATTCTCATAAGTATGTTAAATATTAAACGAAGGGTGACTGTATTTTATGTTAGAAATGTAGTTTGTAATTAAATTCCAATTTTTTCCATGAGATAATTGGTATTATTTATTACTGATATGTTAATATTTAATATTAAAGGAAAATTCATTGCACTGTGTATTGTAAAGTATTTTATGTCTACCATAGACAGATAATTCTTGTTTAGCACAGTTGTCCTAAGAACTGCCTCATGAAAATCTGTTGTCTCAGAAAATGTTATCTTTTCTATATATCTCTAGAATTTAATGTGAATTATATATATATATGCATTTCTTTTCTTTAATTAGAAATTTTATGCTAACAATCAGATGTTTGTAATACTATTTCTAATACATTATAATTACACCTAATTCTAAAGCATTTGAAAAAGCATGGAGAAGCAACAATTCATTCTATTCCATGGCAAACAAGACTTTGGCATATCTCTTTGCTTTTTGATGTTTCTTTACTATGACCTGGTTCCAAAATTTTTTGCTAATCCTTTTAAAAATACGCCATGATATCTTGAAAACAAAGCATATCAGATCAATTAAAGCCAAGGTAATACTTAAAAAGCATACATTATATCAGAATGCCATGTAATCCTTTATCTTGTTCATACTGTTCTCCCACCTGTCAGGAATCAGGGAAATGGAATTGTTCTCAGAGAGTTTCTGATATTTATTTCTCTTTTCTTATGCTATGTACAGTGGAAACTGCAATCTGTAATGTAACTTAATGTGTTTAAAATATGCTTGAAGTATGAGATGATTCATTATGCATATGTACAGTATTAAAGGGACCTGAATTTCCTATATCACTTTAGAATTTGTTTTTAAAATATATAATAGACACTGTAGGTGATTACAAATATATATGGAAGGAGTATGTGAGTTCTCATTCATATACATATCTATATCCAAGCATTTATATAAATATGCATATCTCATTTTTCTTATTATTATTGTCTACCAACCACTTGGCATACATTTCAGCTAAAAGATAAATTCTTTCTGGTCAGGGATCCCTAAGGTCTGTCAACCCTCTGAAATTGACTGCAAAATAATTGGGTTTGTGTGTTTTGATTTGGAGATCTTTAGCTTCCATCAGTTTCTAAGGGCAATAGTAACCCAGAATATTAAAAGCAATCTCTCTAAGTGGTAGTAGCCAAAAAAAAGGCAATTCTCAAATGTATTTATTAGACTAACTTTTAAAGGAAAAAAAAATTCCCTTCTAGAGATATCGATGTGTATTTGGCATTTTAAAAGCAATTACCTGGCCTTCCAATTTATAATTTGTTGCTTCAACTTTTTTTTTTCAAGTTTTTAAGTAAGAACAATATATGGCTGTAATTTTTGGCAGAAGGCAGAATGGCATTCTAAAAAGAGCTCAGATTTTGGACCTGACCTGTGTTTGAATCCTGGCTCCTTTACTTGTGAGACCTTGAATAAAGTACTGACTTCTCTAAGCCTTCATTTCTGTGAAATGGAGTTAATACCACTTAACTCATAAGGTTGTTGTGAGGAATAAATGTGACTATATATATATATATATACATAAAGTACCTGGCAAATACCAAATGATCTATTAAATAATGGTGGTGGATGTAGTTGTTGTTACTCTGAAATTATAGGTAAGGAAAAAAATCAAATGAGTCTTGTATATAGGACTCTCTAAAATAGTCTGTTCATAATTAAATAGGAAAGACTCAAAGAAGGAGGCAAACTGACTAAATTTGAGTGGTTGGTGGAATGTCAGGATGTTGTTTTGATGGGGATTGTGTCAGACAAGGAATGGGCTTTTTGAATCAGCAAATAAATGAAAATGACTCCTCTTAAGTTTCCTATTATCTTTATAGTGAGAATATTTTATCCACATTTGTTGAATGGAATGGCACTTTTAAAAAGGAGTAACTATACTGTTGCTAGTTCCAATAAATGAAAATGCTAGATGTTTTAAACTCTTATTTTGTTTCTTTATCTAGATAAGTAGTCTAATTTTTTTCTATATTTCTTAGATCCCAGCGTTTGAATTTTGATGTATCATCTCCAAATGGAATTCTTCTCTTCAGAGAAGCTAGTAAAATGATTTGTACTTACGGTAAGTATCCTTTTCCATATTTATCTCTGCAATACAACTTTATCTCTTTGGAGGAAATAAATATGGTAGTTATTTTGTTCTTTTGAATTTTCATACCTGTATGAATTTGTGAAGTGTACAAAAAGCCAGGTAACTATCATAATGGCACCAGGAGAAGGAGAAGCATCCTTTGACTACAAATCATGCATGACCAGCTTGATGAATTTCTATTGGAAAAAATTGCAATGTTAAGTAGGCAAAAGGAATTATACTAGATAGAATATTGAAAAGTTTCATCATAATCAAAATTGCTTAGTTACATTAGGGAGTTTGGTATCTTGGGTCAAGGAATGCTAAGACCATTATGTCACCAGCACTGAATTTTGGAAAAATATCCTTGTGAAGAGCAGTCAGTCTTTTATTATAGGGACGTTTTGGGCATTGACCCCTAGAAGCAGAGATCTACAGTAAAGATTGTCCTATATTCAGTTATAACCTAAAAATTTTAGAATTTGGTTAGCAGTTTGGGCCTTAGCTCTGCCATAATCCCTAACACTTGCCAATTCTGACAGCGTCATCAATGAAATTCTCAACTCTGAGACCTTTATATAGCCAGGGAATGGAAATAGGAGAATAAGAATCCTCTGTAATCTAATTTGGCACACACTGACTGAGTGATGACTATGAGCTGGTCCCTGTGCAATGCACTTTTTCCTAAGAAATGATTCTGTGTGTTCTCTTCTTCTTCATCCTCTTCTTTTTTGCCTGTCCTCTCTTTCCCAAATCAGCAACCAACTCTAAGTATGATTGGTCTCAAAAATTGTTTGTGATTCTCAGATATCTTTTTGAGTACCTGGAAACTGATTTTACAAAACTCTGTAAGGCCTCTTTGTTTTAAGTGTGTGTGTGTGTGTGTGTGTGTGTGTGTGTAGGAACCACCATAAAAATCCTATTACTTTGTTAAAAATAGGGAAAATATATGTTTAAAACTGTATTTATTCTAGTTCAAAACAACACTCTGCAGTTCATATCTGTACACATTGTGGACCTCTGTTAAAAGATGCTTAGTTTTAATTACACATTTGATTTGTAGAGTTTGAGATTGTAAATATATAGAGATTACAGAAAACACCTATTTAAAACAATAAACTTACACTCTCTTATTTTCATCTGTACCTCACCACATTTGTATCTGTTTGAAATAGACACATTACAATGATAATAAAGTAGAATCAACAAAACCAAAACTTGGTTCTTTGGAAAAACCAATAAAATTGTCAGTGATATTAAGTAGAAATACTTAGCCTTCTAAAGGTAGAAATGGACCCCTTTTTAAATGTTCTAAATACAGTTTGCCTCGTATATCTAATTAGTGTATATCTAATTCCTTTCAATGTCTCATCATGCTAAGATATGTGTCTGGACCTTTCTACAAAAACAACATGATATCTTGGAAAAAGCACAGGTTTTGGAGATTAAAAGACCTGAGTTTGACTCATAGTACCAAAACTTACTGCTCCACGACCTTTGGCTAAGACACTACACTCCTTTGTGCCTAGTTTACTCGTGTATAAAATTAGAAATAATAAATACCTACTGGCCTACCTGCCTAGTTAGTCCTGGGGGGAGAGGGGTAGTTGAGACTACCAGTAAAGGGCCTGGCATAGGGTATGACATGGAATACTCACTGATGTGCCTTCCTTTGATCCAAAGCCTTTCTCTTACATTCCCCGAGCCAGCTTTCCTCAGATGGGTATACACTGACCCACATCACTTTTTTGTTCAGGGATGCCTGTCTTGCTTCCTCCTGTCTGTAACCAGTGCTGAGTTTCTATTTCCTCATTTCTTTTTGATAGGAAATAATAATTCCTATCATGAAACAGTACATATATAATAATCTCTTAGTAATAGATAAAGCTTTAGCTATACACATTAGATCCCTATTGCCAGTCACAAGTGTATCTTTCCTGTCCCTTTTCCTGAATCTAGTTTCTTTCACTAGATGTAGTTTTTCCTTTGAGACTTATTCATTATGCAGTGGTCCTGATAAGAGCAGTAACCTCTTTCTCTTTCAGTATCACTGGATCTCTAGGAGAAAATGTATGTGCAGCAAATAACACCATAAGAAATCTCATAGAACAATGCCAAATATACGGGCTTCAAAAGCCTTCCAATTCCCTATCAGGTTGTCTGACATAGTCAAAGGCATTGCAGTGAAATTTTAAAAAAATAACTGTGTGGGATTACTTTGGAGGAGAAAGAAGAGAAGACAGGGAGAGGAAGAAGGGAAGGAAGAGGAGGGGGAAGGTAGGGGAGGAAAAAGAAAACACTTTGAAAATATTCTTGGGAAGAAAAGCCAGTAAGGAATTTTCTTGCAGTGAAGAAAGAACAAGAGATATGGATCAGGCTCTGCGCCTAAAATTGGAATAATAAGAGTAGCTTCCATTTTTTAAATCAGCTCTTATCTGTCTGCTCCTATACAAGACCATTTAACATACATTAACCCATTGAATCCTCACAAGAGCCCTGCAATGTCAGTATTATCTGATTGTTTAAGCTCTCTGTGCTTCAGCTTCCTGTTTAAATAGAGAAAATAATACCTTCCTCATAAGGTGGCTGTGAGAATTCTATTAGATAATGTATGTAAAGCCCTGTGGCCAGTTAGCTACAATGATTATCATTATGAAGAAATTGAAGCTCAAAAAGGTTAAGAGACTTGCCAAATATTACATAGTTAGCAAAATAATTGAATTGGAATTTCATTCAAAGTCTGTCTTTCCATATTCCTATTGTCTCTTGGAAGTTGCCGCAGCAAGATTGTACCTTGGATGTTTATGATAAAGTGTCGTTCTTTAGGGTACAATGGTTTCTATCCCAAAACTTCAGGGAAATCAACGGTTCAGTAGGCAAATGCACTTTAACTGCGTCATTAGTTACTTTGACACTGCACTTTGCATAGAATAATAGAAAAATGTCTCCCAACCCGCCATTCCCATGCTGGCCCCATCACCCAAGCTGATTTTGTCAAGTCTCTGTCTTCCATAATGTTTTATTACCCATGCTTTTACCTCTGGAAATTCTCGTAAGCTAATTGAAGGGAGATCCCATAGTGGTCGTCCAGGAGTCTGGAAAATAAGGGAAAGAGTGACTAGGAGGACACAGAAGAGCCAGCATTATTTATTTCTTTGGTAAGCCAAATTGAAGGAGGGGGAAGCCTATGGAGAAAAGAGGCCAGAACGTTCTATGATCCCGTCTGTCCCCATCCCACAAGGTTTCTGCTCTGCTCGCCTCTCACAGGCAGTGTTCAGGTAGTCACTGATTTGGGCGGTGCCGAAGGGGAAGGACTCATTTCCAGATGCATCTGATTTGCTATACATTTTGTGGAATACCTCTCTACCTCGCTGCTCTATGAGACTGGCAGAAAAATAATATTTTTGATATGCTGTTTTATTTATCTACATTCTGTCATGATATACTTTGATGTAAGTTTTTAATTTTGCTTCAGCTCTCAGCTGCTCTCGCTGTTACAGCTCAGGGTCAGCAATGAGGTTAGCCACAGTAGCACAAAACAATTTCCTGTTTGTACAGCCCAGGTAACATTTGGATGAGGATTAAATTTTACCACATTTTCTACTAGCTCAAGCCTATTATTTCTAATGAGTTTTAAATTGCTTCAAGAACATGTATTTCAGAACTTAGTGCTATGATCCGTTCAGCCTGAGCAACTTAATAAAAGAAATTTCTTTCCTAAATTTTTGGTTAAAATGTTGCATGCAGTGTAATAAATGTTATTACTTTGGAAACCTCCTTCCCAGTTTTAAGAACTGGATGTTTTTTATGCTCAATTGCCATTTGTCTAATCTTTCTTCCCTTTGCCTCTGGGTGCTGATATCTTTAGTGACATCTGTTGGTTGAAGAGTGCACAAAAGGGAGAAATAGTGATTGTTTTCACAAAACTGGCCAAAATGGAACTGCTTTTTCCATAGGTACTAAGTGTATGAAAACTTAAACTTTAAAAATGGATAGAACTAGCTATGATGATTCATTTTATATAAGAATTTACATCAGAGTTCTTTTAAGCAGCATATGCTCCAGGTGCATTTAAGGTATAACTTAATTATATGCATAAATTGGATTTTTAAATTGTTGTACAAACCACTGTTACTTACTGTGACCTAGATAAAAGACCAGTGGTTTTCAAGCTGTGTTTTGCAGAGCCCAGAGGACTGTGAAAGTGCCAGGGAGGCCCTTCAGAGGGTAGAGGGGAGGGGACCTGGCTGCCACTTTGACCAGAACCACCCAGCTATATAGTTACACTAGATTTGTTTATAAAAGGGGTCAACTCTTAAAATTTTTCTTAAAAACTTGAACATTGTTGGCATGTACTATTAGAAGCATTGTAAGAATGAAGGATTATGATTGCAAACATGTTAAAATGGTTACTATAAGCAAATGGCTAAAGAATGCCTTGGTCTTGAAATAACTAAACATTTAATAAAATGTCACCCAGAATTAACAGTTCTTGAAAACAGATTAGCCAGAAGACCTGAATATGGCCTCAAATCTTATCAAAAACTTGACTGCGGACACATGATGGCAAAGTAATATAGTAAAGCTCACAAAAGCCTTGTGAAGGCAGTGGAATGTTCAACACCTTGAGAATTCCAAAACCAGGATCAAGTGGCTTACAAGGCAAGGCCTTGAGAAATAGATTCCAGAGTGAACCTAGGAAGCTGCTGGTCATAGGGAGTCTCCTTTTATCACCACACATGTTCGAATTGGTGCCTTATGAATGCAGGCCAAAACAAAAAAAGTTAAATAAACTGATAAATAAATGACAGTGCTTTCTGAACAAGTGCTTAGAATTCCATGGATTCTTTCTTCCATGCAGCCAGCATTTATTGAGCATTTACTGGGTGCCTGGTATTGTGAGAGTTACAGAGATAGGAAGATAAGACACAAGCTCTTACTGATTCTCCCCTTAAGAAACTTGAATTCAGTAGGGGATTCCAACAAGTAAACTAAGAATTATGATGTGACATGCTCAGTGTTATGCTAGAGAAGTATACAGAGTGTTATGGGAGCCCAGAAGAGGCTTCTGACTCAAACTAACTGGTCAAAGAAGGCAGTATTTCTTAAAGGAATAAAAATAGGGCCCAAAAGTTTGAGAGGGACATTCCAAGAAGAGAACAGCTTATACCAAAGCTCATAAATATAGAACAGTAGGATCTATTAGGGAACTGCCAGATTTCAAAATTGCTGGAGAAACTCAAATGTTAGGGAGTTTCAGGTAATTAAATTAGAGAGCTAGGAGGACCAATTATGAAGTGACTTCATTGTCAAAGTAAAGAATTATAACTTTATTCTTAAGGATATAGTTTCCTTAAGAAAAATACTGACTTGTTTTAAACAAAGTAGTAGGATATATTTTTTTTAATACCACTTTGATAGGGTTGTGGGAGATGATTATCAAATGCACATCTAGAAGAGAGGGGGCCAGAATTAGTCATTTAGATTAGCATACCAAGTTAGCAATTACTTATGTCAATCCTCCCTCCCCTGTCACAGCATAATTCTCTCCTATATAGTAATACAATATTTTTTAAATTTCTTTTATTACCAAGAAAAGTATACCAGTTTGGGGTAATTTGTAGAATAATGTTTCCTCTTTAACGCCAAATACTACTCCAAGAATATACATATGATCCTTGGCACCTTCAAACAGTAGTCTTCTTTTTGTTACTATTCAACCTGGGACCAGATTTACCCCAACATCTAATCCTATAGGTTGCACACTCAAGAAGTGGTTGTTATCTGACTGAGAAATTAGATAACCCAGAAGTAAGTTTTGTTGTCAGCTGTCAGCTAATGATTGCACATTTAGTTAAAAATTGCCTTCGAGGGCCCGGCTAGATAGCTCAGTGGATAAAGAGCTCGCTGGGAAACCACATGGGAGGCCCTGGGTTCGGTTCCCGGGGACCTCTCCTAGCGGGCAGACCGCCTTGAGAATGGCAAGCCGCCATGGGCGGGCCGGAGCCGCCGTGGGCAGGGCAAAAAGCTGCCACGGACAGGCAAAAGCCGCCACGGGCAGGGCA
>PVKH010020560.1:0-14557 GCA_004027955.1 Chaetophractus vellerosus | reverse complement strand
TCTACTAAAGGTCTATGTGATATTTATTTCCTCACTTCTCTCCCCACTAATTCATCCTACATATTTTTGTCAGATTAATCTTCCTAAAGGACAGTTCTGTTGATGTCACCCTCCTACTCAATAAAATGCAATGCCTTCCGATTGCCTATTCAACTAAGTCCACAAGCCTGGAATTCAAGGGCTTCGTTTCTGCTCTGTCTTAAGGGCTTTTATTCATTTTTCAAAACTGTAATTGGATATCTCCACCATCAAGAAGCTGACCACTCTCCACCTCTTTCCCTGATACACTTTATCTAAGCTATGTTTATTGCTGCATATTATTGCACACAATTATAATGCTTTAGGTTATGGTTCTTGTCCCTGAGTGAGACATCTTTATCTCTGTTTCCTCAACAACTAGCAAAGTACCTGATTTCCAGCAGTAATTCAATAATAATAGTAGGAATTATTTATTATTTACCATGGACCAAGCACTGTGTTAAATTCCTGATATGTATTATCTCCTTGCATCTTTATAAAAATCCTATTGTCCCCAGTAACAAACAAGGCCATGCGGCTTCATGGAATATAAATAGTCTATACAAGATACAAAGCCAGCAGTTGGTAGGAGCTGGATTCAAACCTAATACTGCATAGCTTAAAGTCCTGGATAAGAACCACTCCACCGCGTTGTTCTCCTTGCAGTGAAAATGTTTTATTCATTCACTCATCCAACAAGCATTTACTGGGCCATTAAGTGACAGATACTGCATGTAGAGTTCCTGCCCTCAAGAGACATACAGTCTAAGGTGTGAAACGTACAAATCAACATTTATGGCACAGTGCAATGACTGTTTTCAGAGAGGTATGTACAAGAAGAAAAGCATCTCAATCAAACTGAAGAGACAGGAAATATTAATAATAGCAATGAATTCTGATTATCAGACACCTACTGTGTGCTGAACAGTATGCTGAATGTTATAAAAATCACAACAGGGGCTGGCTGTAGCCCAGTTGGTAGGGTGCCAGTTTACCACGGGTTCAGTTCCCGGGGCCTCCTCAAGCGGGTGGACCACCTTGAGAAGGCAAGCCGCCATGGGCAGGGTGGCAGGGCAAGCCCCCACGAGCAGGCAGGCCGCTGCGCAGTGAACTGACTCGGCGGGTCGCCGCACGGAGGGGGGACAAGCAGACACAGAAGAACGCAAGAATAAACACAGCAAGAACAAGCAGAAAGGTGGGGGGGATATGTAATAAATTTTTAAAAATGAATCTTTAAAAAAAATCACAACAAAAGGCTTTACCAATAAAGAAATTATGAACTCACAAGGTTATAGTGAGAGCACAGGTTCAGGAGTCAAAGTGCCAGTATCCAACAATCAGTACCTTTCTAGCTGGACACCCTTGAGCAAGTTATTTAACCTTTTTGCACTTTAATGTTTTCATCTCTAAACTGGGAATAATAATAGATCCTACCTTATAGGGATGTTGTAATGACTAAAAGACTAAACCTATATAAGGCACTAAGAATGCTGCCAGGCATATAGTGCTATATAAATTTCAGTTGTTAGTAACTTGCCCTAGAGCACAGCAAGTTAAGGGTCCGATACCGATGTCCATGTCCATTTCACTAAACTACAAAGGCTTCCTCAGGAATGCACCTAAGACTGAGGTGACTGCCGACATTCCACATTGCTCTATTGTTGCACCACTGCTCGCTCTTTTTTCTGCCAGGTATTCCTTCTCCAGCAATCCTGACCCATTGAAATCAGATCCATCAGCCAGCGAAGCCATCCCATCAGACTTCTTTCATGAGGGTTCCTGTTGTGGCTCTTGTCAGGGTTAGTCTCATGTATACAGTTGGCATTTACACACATTAATCCATACAAGCCGGCACGCATGTGCTCACATTTGAACAGACATCCGCAAGACTTCTAGAATGTCTCACTCTCATATAGTGCATATTTTACAAAGCACCACTGACAATGATCATCAGCCCAAGTTCAGGGATATTTGTTATACTAATTACTGTTCCAAAGCTTAAATTAGAAACCATCCTCAAACTACAGACAGCTCCACTGTAAACAATATTTCCTACTCATCTCAACTCATCATCTTGAATTTCTCACCAATGAAGGAGGTAAACTGTGATTTATTATTTAAAACCTGCAACTCCATCTAAGTAGTTAAAAGACAGAAAAAGAGAACTTGAGACAAAAAAAAATCTCCACCCTCCCCAATACATATTTATCAGAAACTGACACATTTACTTTCTTTGTTTAGTTGTAAAGCTGGGGTGGAAGAAAGTGGGAAGGAATTTTATATTAAAAACTATCAGAAATAAAATTAAAAAATTTCCTAGTGCCAGCAGATGTCAAATATTGTTGCTTTGCTTTAAAGTCTTCAGGAATTTTATTTTTCTCATGGCCAATTTACGATCAAACAGAAATATAATAGCAGGTCAGGGGGGACATGCAGAGAAAATGCACAAACAAATAGTGAAACTATGAAGTTCATGGATGGAAATGGACATATATTAATTTCATCTATTTTCCTTCTTTCAGTCCAATTATCAAAGGGCAGGCAGAATTGTGATCACTAGGTAAGCAAACTGACAGAAAAAAAAGGAAAAAGACCAAGATGGTGCAAATATTAGATAACCACTCCTTCTCCAAATAATTCACTTGGCCTATGAGCACTGGCTAATCTTTATTATAGGTCCCCTTATTTAAAAAAAAAAAAATCCTGGGCTTAAAAATACTTAGAAAATTATAACTGAAGGGGGTTAATTTTTTTTTAAGGCATTAACTTATTTTCAACAACTTCCAGTCAAAAAATGGGAAGGATAAAAATAATTTTGATATCAAATAAGACATCTTTCTGGAATTCCCCAATGCAGAGATAAGGCAGAACGACTGCAGGGATTAAGTAACTGAGTACTGACCGTGGTTAGAAATGGGGAGGCAAGCCTACCAAACTAAGTTATTTTGCCTCCTAAAACTCCTAATAGAAAATCAGCCACCTTGGCAATGCTATCTTTCTTTAGGTAAAATGATATATTATCACAACTCTCACTTTTTAACACCACTAAAGTATTTTGATTCCATATTGCTTCACATCTAACTTCACAGCTACCAAACCCAGAGAATTTAAGTCTAATAAAATGTCGCAGTCAACCTAATAAAATCCCACCTCTTATCTGAAGTACCCATCAATAAACCCAAATCTATGGAAAAACACCCATCTTGGGCTGCAACAAAAGCTTGAGCTTTCATCTCCCAAAGATACTCTGTTAATAAAATAAGTGATATCAGCATTTTTTCCCCTTCTTGCACAGCTTAAACCCTGTCTCTCAAAGAGTAACAGGATATTTTCAACATCCCCTTCACTTTGGGAACTCTGACACTCAGTGATGCAGCAGCAGACCCAGGATTCAAATCCTGACCTCTGAGATCTTCGCTTCCGACATCCACTGCCATCTCTGAGCCACAGCCAAAGCGATCATATTAAACTAGTCAGGTCATGCGACTCCTCTGCTGGAAACCTCCTTCACCTTCCCTCTCACTCAGTAAAAACCAAAGCCTTACAAGGGCCTCCAGATCCCACCTGTTCTGGGCCCCCGGCTCTCACCCCTGTTCTTCCTCTCTCTGTTCACGTCCTCCAGCCATACTGGCCTCCTGGTGGTTCACAGACGGTGCCCATACGCCCAGGGCTCTCTGCCTGGCTCTTCCCCCTGCCTGGAATGGACTTCCCCTCACCTTAAATCTCTGACCAAATGTTTCCCTCCCAATTAGGTCTATTTAAAATATGTCCTTTAAACCCTCTTTTTTTTTACATGGTACTTATCACTTTCCAACAAATTACATAATTGGTTTTATTTATTGTGCTTATTGTTTATTATTTGTTTCCCCGACTAGAGTGCCTGCTCCTTGAGGGCAGGGATTTGACTCTTGTTTACTGGTATACCTCAAGTACCTGGCATATAGTAGATATTCAATAAATATTGTAGAATGAGTGAATAAGGCTGTCTCTAAAACATCTTTATCAGTGGAACAAAGTGGAACAAAGTCTCAGCTGACACCAAGCCACAAAGGAGACAGGGCCCATGAGCAAAAGTTTCCAGAGAGGTCAGCATCTTGTCAGGCTGAGGTGGAAAAGGGGAAAACCGTCTCAATCAGTCACCCACTGGTGTGGCTTAAAATAGGCAGGGCTAGGAACGCCCAACCAGAGGCTACTGTCAACACCTCCACCAACTCCTGAACCAAAGGCACTGGGAAGACAGGGGAGAAGGGCCAAGCGAAGGATCTGCCGATTCCCTCGCAGAGAGCACGCTAGTGCCTCGTCACCTGTCAGAACGGGCCTTATGCCTACACAGCTCATAACATCTTATCCAAATAGGCCTGGTGGCTGCATGAGACATTTGCTTTCACCTCTCTGAGATGGGGGGTGGCTACTTTGGGGTCCAGAAAGGAGAATCTAGCATTCTGATGTTTGAAATTGCCTGATCCAGGTGAAGCCTTTCTCTTTTATTTGATAATACTATATATTTTGAGTTTGACGATCCAAACTTAGATTACACATAATTACACAAGATTTCTTTTTGTGATAACTGTTAAAAAAAAAAAAAAACCCAAATTTTAAATCCTTGCTTAAACCGTTTTAATCAGCTAACCATCCAAAGGTCTTAATTTCTGAAGTTCAAAATTTGCAGAAATTTTACTTTATTAGTTATGTAAAATAAACAGGCCATCCTTTGGAAAAAAATAAAATTGAACGATTTCACAAGTTTTCCATAACCGCTTTGAGAGCTGTCTTGACACATGGGTGTCTTTGGGGGAGGGGTGTACTTAGGATCTAACTGTACTTGAAAAATAGCATTGTCACCATGGAAGCAGGTCTAAATTTTGACTGTTTTTCCTTATGCTAGCAAAGGCCATATTCTTATATTCAGCTTTTCTTTTCATTGCAAAGGGCTCTGACAGTATCCACCTAGTTTGTAGCATGTCCTCCCTTGCCTAGAGAGTCGCCCTTCCCTCTTACAGTTCAAGCATTGCTCTTTTAGCTGAGCCAAAAAACATGAAGGTAGAGGCTAAATCAACTGGAATATCAGTATTCACACACACACACACACACACACTTTCATTCATTCAATCATTCATTCCTTGGAGGAATCATAGATAAGGCCCATTCAGGTCCTTGCCCCTCGTTATACTGGTCTAAATCCAATCTCCCTGTTCTCATACCTTTCATTGGCAACTTGTCAGTCAAAATCATCACTAAGTGAGACCAACTTTTTTTTAACCAAATGCTTTGGGAATTTTCC
Organism: Chaetophractus vellerosus; assembly: GCA_004027955.1. Taxonomy (NCBI): domain Eukaryota; kingdom Metazoa; phylum Chordata; class Mammalia; order Cingulata; family Chlamyphoridae; genus Chaetophractus; species Chaetophractus vellerosus. The sequence goes on along the minus strand of PVKH010020560.1, from coordinate 9,258 downwards.
ATTTAAGAGTACTGGCCTTTCAAGTGGTCACTTTAGAAATGAGTACTTCCTCCAGTAACACAGTGATGACTATTGTTCAAATATGCTTGAAACTTTCTGAATTACATTCAGAGTCTATGCCTCATTCTAACTGCTTAATGACAGTCACTCTTTGAAGATGTATTTGATTTGGGGAAGCAACCAACAGGCATTTAGAGCCAAGTATGACAAATATGATGGGTTATCATATTAGGTAACAATGTTTTCATAAAAATGAGGTGTAACCATTAAGTATTGAACTGTTTTTCTTATAAGCATCATTAAAGAAGGGTTCTAAAAGCATTTAGTGATGGATAGTCTTGTTTTTTGTTGTTTGTTTTTATAATGGCAAAATCTCTGGAATAAGTGAAAAATTTCCAAAGTTACTTTAAAGATATCTGGATACACACATATGTGCACACAAAATAAATTAAATTATTTATGCCAACTGCCTCCTAATTAACATTTTGATTAATCTTCACAAAACTTTACTCTTTTCCCATTGTCATTCTCATGAATTAAAATCATTCACTGTAATAGATTCAAAATATTAAAATATATGGTTCCTTCATGGAACAAATGATTAAACAAATGAAAGAAAAGTCTTACCATTGTAGAAATGAAGTCACTTTAGAGCACATTCAAATACTGCTCAATATTTACTGAGCAAATGCTAGCAAAAGAAGAGAGAGATTCAGTCTGTCAGGAGTAATTATCTAGATCTTTCAATAAATCACCTTTAAGAAGATGATCTTGTTCCTGTGGAAACACAGTTTATCCCTACCAATAGTTTTGGCCTGGGACTAAATATTATTTATATATTATCTACATTGTTTTTAGAAAGTGGAAAGGTGCAGGGCTTCTTATTATATCCCTGAGAGAAAGAGTTAGGAATGATCTTACTCTATGCTATGACACTGAGAAAAGTTTCCTCTGCAGTTGTGGGATCACCACTTCTAGCCTGTGGCAGTTCTGGTTATACTCGCAGTATCAAAACCCCTACCACGAACATTTCCTAACTCATTCTATGAGGCCAGCATTACCCTGATACCAAAGCCAGACAAAGACATTACAAGCAAAGAAAACTACAGACCAATATCCCTTATGAATATAGACACAAAAATCTTTAATGAATACTAGCAAGGTGAATTCAGGAGCTTATTTAAAGGATTATACACCATGACCAAGTGGAATTTATCCTAGAAATGTAAGGGTAGTTCACCATAAGAAAATCAATCATTGTAATATACCACAATAATAGAATAAGGGGGAGGGAAACCACATGATCATCTCAATTGATACAGAAAAGGCAAAAACACTAAGCAAACTAGGATGGAAGATCCTAAATATGATAAAGGGTACATATGAAAAACAGCTAACTTCATACTTAATTTTTAAAAACTTAAATCTTTTCCCTTAGATCAGAAACAAGAATAACCCCCTCACCACTTCTATTCAACACTGTACTGGAAGTTCTAGCCAAAGCAATCATGCAAGAAAAAGAAATAAAAGGCATCCCAACAGGAAAGGAGGAAGTATAAATATTTCTATTCACAGATGACATGTTCTTAATTATTTTAAAAAAATCTTAGAGTTAATAAATGAATTTAAGGCAAGATTCAGTATACAAAATCAACATGCAAAAAAAGTTGCATTTCTATACACCAGTAATGAACAATCTGAAAAAGAAAACAAGAAAGCAATTCCATTTAAAATAGCACCAAAAGAATAAAATACCTAGGAATAAATTTAATCAAGGCAGTGTAAGACATATACTGAAAACTACAAAACACTGCTAAAGAAATTAAAGAAGACCTAAATAAAGGGAGAGACATCCCATGTTAATGAATTGGAAGACTTAATATTGTAAATATGTCAACACTCTCTAAAACAATCTAGAGATTCAGTGCAATTTCTACCAAAATCCCAATGGCCTTTTTTGAAAAGATGGAAACACCAATCCTAAAATTCATATGGAATTGTAAGGGGACCCAGAATAGCCTAAATAATCTTGAAAACTTGTTAGAAGACTCACACTTTCCAAATTCAAAACTTATCACAAAGCTACAGTAATCAAATTTGTGTGGTACAAGCATGAGGGTAGACACAGATTAATGGAATAGAATTAAAAGTCCAGAAATAAATCCATAAATCTATGGTTAATTGATTTTTTTTTTGGATCAACTGATATTTAACAAGGGTGTCAAGACCATTCAATGGGGGAAATAACAGTTTTTCAACAAATGGTCAAATGGTGCTGAGACAACTGGTATCCACATGCAAAAGAATGAAATTGGGCCCTTATCTCATATCATATATAAAAATGTAAGACCTAAATTTAAGATCTAAAACTATATACCACTCGGAAGAACACATAGGGATAAATCTTCAAGACCTTGGGTTTGGCAATCGTTTCTTAGGAATGACACCAAAAGCACAAGCAACAAAGGGAAAAATAGATAAACTGGACTTCATCAAAATAAAAAAATCTGTGCATCCAAGGACACTAACAAGAAAGAGAAAAGACAACCCACAGAATGGGAAATTACATTTGCAAATCATATACTTATAAGGGTCTAGTATCCAAAACATATAAAGAAGTCCCACAACTCAACAGGAATGACAAACAATCCAATTAAAAACTGGTCAAAGGACTTGAATAGACATTTCTCCAAAGATATACAAATGGCCAATAAGCACATGAAGTGAGGCTTGACTTCATTAGTTGTTAGGGAAATGAAAATTTAAATAACAATGAGATATCACTTCATACTTACTAGGTTAGCCATAATAGATAAACAGAAAATAATAAGTGGTGAGGATATGCAGAAATTAGAACCCTCATACATTGTTGGTGAGAATACAAAATGGTGCAGCTACTATGGAAAACTGTTTGGCGGTTACTCAAAAAGTTAAACATAGAATTACCATATGACCTGGCAATTCTAATCCTCAGTGCATACCCAAAAGAACTAAAAGCAGGAATTCAAATGCTTGTATACAAATGTTTATAGCAGCACTATTCATAATAGCCAAAAAGTAGAAACAATCTAAATATCCATCAACTGATGAATGGATAAATGAAATGTGGTATATACATACAATTGAATATTTATTATTCAGCCATAAAAAGGAATGAAGTACTGATACATGCTACAAGATGGATGAACCTCGAAAACATTACGCTAAGTGAAAGAATCCAGACACAAAAGGTCACATATTGTATAATTCCATTTATTTGAAACATCCAGAATATGTAAATCCATAAGAGGCAATGAGCAGAGTACAGGCTGCCAGGGGCTACGAGAAGGGAGAATAGGGAGCTACTTTCTTAATGGGTTTGAGCTTTCTTTCTGGGGTAATGGAAATGTCTAAGAACTAGAGAGAGCGATGATTGCACAACATTTTGAATACACTGCATGTCACTGAATTGTACACTTTAAAACAGTCAATGGTTAATTTTATGTTAGTTGAATTTTACTTCAATTAAAAGAAAATCCTACCACAGGTAAATTCACCTCCTTGAAATAACCAGTGCTCCGGGAGAAAGATGAAAGATGAATTCCAAATCTCCTATTAGCACATTCAAACCAATTGGCATAATAGATTTTTCTATTTACCCGGAAATGGAGTGCTGCTACAACAAATACCTAAAAATGTAGAAGATGGCTTTTAACTTTACCTCATGATGCCTCTGATTATTTCTCTCTTTTTTTGTTTCATTTAATAGAAGACTTTTCAAAATCTACTAAATTCATTTCATGGCTTAGTAAAGGGTTACCTGCCATGGTCTGGGAAACAATGGCATCGACTGTGTGTTTTTGACAGTGTGGCCCACAGACTACCTGCATCAGAATAACCTGGAATATGTGGGGGAAGAAATTGCTGGCCCTAACCCAGCCTTCCTGAATCAGAGTATCTGTTGGTAGGGCCCAGGAATTAGCATGCAATACATTTCCCAGGTGATTTCTGATGTGTACTCAAAGTTGAAAACCATGGTGTAAACTAGACCATTATCATTACTCATGAATCTTAAGAAAAACAGGTCTCAAGAGACTAAGTGAGTTTTCAAGTTCATATTAATACCTCGTACCAAGCTAACATTGGATCCTCTCTCCCTGTCATCCTAGTCAGTGTGTGTTCAGTACATAAAGCTTTTTTACCTCCCATGCCCATCTCTGACCCACAATCCCACTACGTTACTCCATCATATAGAGACTTTTCCTGCATCAATGAATCCCAAAAGTAATTAATAACAGATAAAGAAGCACACTGCAGCCTCCATGTAGCAAGAACCTTGACTGTGAAGCTCAAGGCTGAGTATCAAGTACCTAGAACAAGCACTATGTCAAGGTGAGAGGTAACAAGAACCATAAAACTGCATGTCTTATCTTTCTCAATGAAAATTCCAAGAAGGTAGGGGCCAAATCACACATATGGCCAAGCAAACATTCAACACAATGTTAATAAGAATTAATCTTCATCAAATGTACCTCTGACCTAACAAATTATTTAAAAGGTCAAAAAATGAAATAACAGAAGCAAAGGTACTTTGCTTTCCCTCTACAAACCTAAGAAGAAAACATATAAATGATCCAGAGGTGGCCAAAAGAATCAGTGAGCTAACAATTAGGAGCATCGCTTTTAGTTCCTAAACCACAAAATTTACTAATTTTCCCAGATTTTCCCTGATTTTAACAAAGAAACAATATCAACAGAAAGAAAGGCAACCTAGAATGCTGAATAAACTATGTGCAAGAGAATAAAAATAAAAGACCACGGAATTGGGAGATCTATTGCCAAATTCATAATTTTGTTAGGCTTCCCAATGTTGCTTTTTTAGTATGACTTTTTCCATTGGAAGGGCTTCTCCATTTAGTTTAGGATCACATGCCCAAGCTTTGGCATTATAGTAATTTCCATAACATAAGTAGTGCTTTTGGGTATTCTGCTGGGTCATGTTTGCCCTCTTACAGAAGCAGCCCAAAGTTAGTTTTCCCAGAGTCTAAAACCAATTAATTCAATATGTGTTTATTGAGTTCCTATTAACTTCTGGAACCAGTGTTAGGCTCTAGAGGAATAAGAAAAGATATGACTCTGCAGTTCTCAAGCCACATTTTCTGCTGCAAAAATCCTCAGTGTTTATACAGTGTTATCATTATAAATCACACAAGAAGGTACACAACGGTCAATAAGATTTAACTGGGAGGAAGGAGGAAGCAATGTATATGTAAAGGAAACTTTTTTCAGAGAGGTACACAAATTTGGAGCCAGGATGACCTTCCCTTGCCCCACCTCTCTGACTCGGGAGTCCTATATCCTCTTTCCTTCACCTTCCCTGGCAAAGTACATACATGCACAAACACACATGTAGGTCATATTTTCAAGGGCATACACACTTCCTCATGAGGCTCTAGGAATAGGGACAAGGCTAACACATCCTCTCACTCCATTTCCTACATCCCTCTCCAAGGGATGTTCTCTGTAAGCTAGTGGTCAGTGAAACAGACAACCACGTCCACAGACTCCATGCCTCAGATTATTGGGCATTTTTCAGAAACATACTCCCCTAGTAACTAAGCTCTGACCATAGCAACTTCAGAGATTTACTGCCAAGCTCTGTAGCCAGTTAAAACAAGACAGAAATAGTCTACAGCTTTCAAACACATTTGTGAACCCAAAAAGCACAGCAACCGTTAACATATTAATATAGGACGTCTATCCTGGTGCCAAGCAAACTACTCACTCCCTTACTTTGGTCACCATGAACACTGTGAGATTTCGTTCATATAAATTCTAGAACTCACTGCAAATACAGTGTCGTTTTTTTAGGATGTGATGATGAAATTCACATCTGGAGTTTGATAACAAGATTAGCATTTTAAGAATTTCTCCCACATACATTTTGTTAAATATGAACACACATATTTATTGCAGCAGGCACGAAGCCCCATTATATGTGACGTTCATTGAAGAATTTAGAAAAACTACTCATGGTGGACACTGCAGGGTCAGCCCAGCAACAGGAGGCCACCCAAGAGGTAACAGGAAGAAAGTAGAGATTAGCATTTCTTTCTTTTTCCCTCAGGGTCTTACAATGACTGTATCCCGAGAGTTAACTCCTCTAGGTGCATAAAATGTAGCATCTTACAGTTGTTCTCTGCCTGCAGTAATCAACACAATTATTTCTAGAAAAGGCTCAGGAGGAAATTTGGATTTTCCTAAGCAAAGCTAAACTGTCAGTGTCCCCCTCACAAGGAGAAATTTCTCTCAGTATGAGTAGCAGGAACAGTTGCACTCGACCAAAGCAATGTTATATTTTCATCTTATAACCGAATCGCGTAACTGATAGTTGCTACAGTGAACCGTGGGCCAGTTTTGCAGAATACCTTTCATATAATTAGGCAGGGCTTACAAAATGCATTTCTGGATATTAACTCTCCTGTGGTTCCATCTGTTTGATCTATATGCCATTTTTTAAAATAATTTCTTCACCTGTATTATCACATTTCTTCAAAAGCAAATAAATGAGTACCAGGGCATTGTTTATCCTTTCAGAGGTCCCCTTACAGGCATTTGCCACCTGTAGGGACTTCCCCCAAGCATGGAAATATGTTCAAATTACCCTGAATCTATAATATATACCTTCATGCACATGTTCCTTACACAAGAAAACCCACTGCTGGCCTTCTGATAATCATCAAGGATAAAGTCCCCTCAACCTAACAGTGGAATAGGTAGTAAAGTCTTTTCATCAAGTGGTAATTCGACCTGGCTTCATTGTTTCCTAGGAAAATCTTTGTTTTGTCTGGCAGGAATACTGAAAAATGGGAATTAGATAAGTAAGGTAACTAAACTAAAAAGTAGAACAATACAGAGCACACAGTGATATTCACTGAGGGATACATCACATTAAAAAGCCACCAGTACTTCTAAGATAAAGGAAGACAGAAGTAGATTGTAAAGCTATTTCATCCCAATTCTCTCTGAGTTTTATTAAATGATGAACAGCTGCAAATAGTTTCTAAACATACAATTATCTCTGCATAATTTTGGGTACCCCAACTATACTATCAACACAAAGAAAGCATCAATAAGTTTTGTTCTCACACATGGGTCCGGGGCCCTGTGAGGCAAACTTGTAGAACTTGACTTTCTAATAATCTTTTATAATAAATTCAGGATGAGGCATTCTAAAAGAATGTAATTAACCTTTCATTAGGTTGGCTTAGGGAAAAGATAGCATGGAATTGCCCACACCCTAATCTGAAAGTACCATGGAAAGCCATTTGGAAATAAACTGGCTCACACTATTGTTTCAATATCACACACCAAACCATAGAACAAATCTAAGATATTGTTTGTCCTATTACCAATATGGTCAAAAGCAGTCAGCATCTTAAAAAGTTATGATGAAAGTATGAAATCCAACACATTCACCTGGAAAACATCCTTTCTCCCAGAATAACCATTTCACCCAAGATAAATTCTAACTTGCTGAAACATCTTCATCTATCCAGACACAGCTAATTACCAGGACATTGCTTCCAAAGCTGTATTTCTTAGATACATAACCTAATCACAAATCTTGTATCTAATATATTTCTTTTTTTCTTTTACTGACCAGAATAATAAATTTTAAAATAAGAACCACGCAGTATATTTACTAGATATTATTTTAAAATACAAGAACAGACACTTAATCCCTATTATATTGAAATAATAAATTTTTTACTGTCTCTACATTTTCTTCTCCAGAAAGCATTTCTAATCTATCATTTTTATTTCTTATAAGCTTGACAATTTTTCATACTTTATCTCTATTTTTCTATATGTCCCTGTCATTGTACAAATTTATATAAATGTTTTGATTCCCTTCTGTTGGTAAAGACTATAGTGCTACTTAGGGAAAGAAATAAATAAGAGCAAAGCCAACTGGGTCTACAGCTTAGAACAGTAAGATATTATTCAGTAACCCACAGAGAAGGAAAATGAAACAACAAATACATAGAGCCCCTGGAGTCACCATAACATTTAATTCAATTTGCCAAGGCCCACAGTGAACCAGGCAATGTGCTGGGTAGACAATGACGCTACAAAGATGGAACGGGGTATACGGACCAAAGTCTTCCTTCACTCTCTAGGTTGTTGCTAACTAATGGTCTGTAAGGAGCTATTAATTCATGACTAAGAGTTATGTTCCATTGGTAAAGATGACTTTCTTTCTTCTTATTCTTTCTGTTTTAATTCACCAAGATCCATTATGAATCCCTTTATTCCAGTGGGACAACTGAAAGAGGGCTTGTGTTAAAAAACCCACCAGCCGGTCATTTTCTGCAGTCTTCCCACCTGCCACCTCAAGCCTATGCTCTCATAACCCATACACATGCCAACTTTACCTCATTTCAATTAATTCCTACCCAGTATTGCAAGTTCATTTCTTCCTGCAAAAGTTGGAAGACCAGAATCCCTCAAACATAAGAGGAACCTACTGACCAAAAAGTACAAAATAGAACAGATTTATCTCTGGGCCCCTCATCTCTGACTTACCTGGACCAAGAAGACAGCAAGACCTCACCCTAGTTTAACCAACTGCTGACCTGAGCTCATCCCAACATTACAAAGCATTCCAAAGGAAACTGTTTGAAAAGTGAGTAAGAAAGAAAAAAAGTGCTGAACAGGAAATGGAAATGTTGGAAACCACCCATATTTCACCTTCTCGGATGAAATAACTCTTGAAAGTCTAGTGTAGAAAGAATGCTGACTCCAAACCCATTAGGTCACCGAGAGAATAAGTATGCGATTAAGGCACAGACTTTGTTCTAAAATTTTGTGATGGAGCATTGTTAGAAATAAATAAAAGGACCCTAACTTACCATTTTAGTTATGCATGAGACTTCATCAGATTAGGATGGAAGAGAAAAGGTAGTGAAACCTGACCAGCGTTACAATGCTTTTTCAAATATAAGACCTCTTCAAAGGATGGCAAAGCCTTCCGGGGAATATGCCTTCACACTCTGTCATTATTTAGCAGCTCAGTGACCATTCCTATTTCTAAATGCTTATCAGAGTATCCTCATTTCTCACAAATAGCTCAACACAGATAGAAATTCTTCCTTAATGATAAATATTTTAACTTATAGCTCAATTTGGCAAAGCTCATTCCAGGTCCTAGCAAATGATCCAAATAATAATACTTTGTTGATCTGAATTCAAAACAATGAATGAAAAAAAACTGAG
>PVKH010020559.1:0-14555 GCA_004027955.1 Chaetophractus vellerosus | reverse complement strand
GAGACCCCAGCACCAGCATCTAGAATGCCATGCTGGGACCACGGCCGGCCACTGAAAGGGATGCCAGGGCTGGAGCAGGCTCCATGCTCGTGCGGACAGCCTTCCAGGCACCCCCCACCCAAATTCCTTACCAGGCAGGCGCCGGGACTTTGAGAAGTGGACCCAGGCCACTCCCTGGCCAGGGCAGCTGCCTCTACAGCTTGAGTCACTGCACCAGGTGCCTTGGGGCCCCAGGACACAGAGGCTCAGGTGCAGGGGATGTGGCGACTGTGCCAGGTTAGCCCTGGAGACAGACCGTCTGCTGAGAAAGTGGGCGCTGCAGACAGGAATGGGGGCCAGGGCTGCACCTGGAGGACGGGCAAAGGTGTGCTGGGCCCTGGGCCACTCCCCAGCTTCCGGAGGGCCTGCTGGATCCGGCTACAGGGCAGCAGGAGGTTCAGGGGGGCACAGGGGCTGCTTGGGGAGACGTGCCAGGAAGCTGCCAGCCAGGGCAGCAGCTGGAGGAGGCTGTGCAGTCAGAGGAAGGGCCTGGCCTGGAGTGGAGACACCGGAGCGCCGAGGGGAGCTGGCACCAGATGGGATCTGAGGACACAGGAGAAGGGGGCTTTGTCCTGCGGCCGGCAGGAAAGGCCGGGGAGGAGCTGGCAGCCGGGGACAGAGAGGCCTCTGTGAGGGAAGCGCCGGCCGGCTGGAGCGCACGGTCCTCTGGGGCCCTCCGCGCGCGAGGGGGGCGGGCCAGGGGACTCGGCAGGAAGGCCCCGGGGAGTCAGGGCGGCAAGGTGGGGTCCCTGGAGGGGGCGCGGCCCTCTCCCTCCCCCACGAGGCCACCTGGGGACAGGTTTTCTGTGGGGCGGGGGGGCTGCTGGCAGCAAAGCGGGAGCTCGGCTCTGGCCCCTCCCCGCAGCCCGCGACGCCGGCCCGGCCCAGAGGAGGGGAGCGCGGCCCCCTGGCGGCCGGAAAACTCAAGCCGGGGCTGGCCGCCCTTCAGCCAATCGGGGAGGAGACGGGCCGGCGCCGGCCAATGGCGGCCGCGGATGCTAATGAGGGCCGGCGCCGCCGCGGAGGGCCCGGTTCAAAAAGTAGCCGCTATTGTCGCGGCTGCGCGCGCGGCCCGGCCCGCGCCTCCCGCCTCCCGCCTGCCCCGCCCCGCCGCCTTCGCCGGGCCGGACGCGGGGCGCACGCGGCGCCGGGCGCGGGGCGCGCATGGCCGGGGCGACGATGGCCGCGCCGGGGCCCGCGCCGGGCACCGAGGGGCTGCCGCGCGCCTTCCTGCAGAGCCTGCGCACGCTCTTCGACATCCTGGACGACCGGCGGCGCGGCTACGTGCACCTGCGCGAGATCGAGTCCCGCTGGCGCGGCGCCGACGCGCGGGAGCTGCCCCGCGGCGTGCTGGACGGCCTGCGCCGCGCCGCCCCGGCCAGCGGCTACCTGACCTTCGAGCGCTTCGTGGCCGGCCTGCGCACCTCGCTGCCCAGCGCCGCGGCCGGCCCGCGGGGACCCCCGCGCGCCCCGGCCCGGGGGCTCTGCCCGGCGGCGCCCGGGGACCGGCCGCCCGCGCCCCCGCCGCCCCCGCGCCTGGCCTTCGCGCCGGCCGACGAGCCGCGGACGGTGCTGGAGAGGAAGCCGCTGCCCCAGGGCGCGCGCGCCCCGCCGGCCGGCCCCGGCGCCGCCGCCCGGAGCCTGGAGACGCTGTGCGCGCCGCCCGAGGCGGAGCCCTCGCGGGCCCAGGGCGCGGCGCGGGAGCGGGGCTCGAGCGCGGACGCCGGTGAGTGCGCGCAGCCCCGGGCGCTTTCCGCGGGAGCAGCCGGAGGCGGCGGGCCCGGAGGTCCTGGGAGGCGTGGAGACCCTCCGGAGGCAGCCCCTCCCCCGCCAGGGCGGGAGGCAGGACTCGCTCTCCCGCACGCCGGCCCACATCTGGGGCCCCTGCCTCGGGCCCCTCTGGGGCAGGAACGTGGCGGCTGGGGCCTCTGCCCCCGCCTCCCAGCAGCTCACCTGGACCCACTTCGGGCCACTCCCACCGCCCTGTTCTGGCCGCAGGGCCGGGCCTCTGGGGCAAGCCCGATTCCCAGTTCCTCCCCCGTCCTGGGAGGCCCTGCCGAGGGGCATGTCGCACAGCCCCTTCCTCCAGGAAGGCTGAGCCGGCTGGAAGCGGCGCGGCGCGCTGCCCTGGCTGCCACGCGTTTGCACGCGTGTGTGGAAGGCGTTGCAGCGGAGTGGCCTGCTGGGGGCAGCACTCCTGCCTCCTTAGGGGCCCCTCGCCCTTCCTTCACCAGCCGCCATCGGGGCCTCGCGGTGCCCCACACTGCCCGCGCCTGAGGTGCAGGTGGAGGAGCCGGGCCGAGCCCCTGCCCTGCAGCGCTGGCAGCCTGGGGGGTGGGGGAGGAAGGGCCAGCCGGGGCAGCCTCCCCCAGGGGGAGAAGCCGCTGCTGTCTGCAGGGCGGACCTGACCCCAGCACACCCGGGACGCAGCTGCACTCCGGCCAGCGTTGCCAGGGCGCGCCCTGGCGTCTCAGGCATGGAGCGGGAAGCCGGGCCAGGGGGCCCGGAGGAGAGCTGGCTGCACCTCTGCTGCAGGTGCTGCGGCCCACAGGCCGCGGGAGGCCCGGCGGGCCCGAGGCGAGCGCCGCAGGCACACTGTCCCCAACGGCGTTGACTGCGACCTGGTAAGTGGGGCCCCGTGGTGCACAGAGCTCCCCCTCCTCTGCCAGGGAGGGGCAGCGGGGCCCGGGGCAGGAGTGCCAGTCAGTGCTAAGCATCTGTCCTACCCAAGCAGGAGACCGTTTGCGGGGCGGCCCCGGGCCAGGCAGGGGGAGTTCAAGAAGGGCCCTGGGGGAGGCAGCTGAGGGGGCAGTGAGGGTAGTCTCCGCCGCTCTGTCACCTGAACCAGCCGCGTGCTTGCCACAGACAAGCGGCACCGCACAGGGGCCGTGCTGAGCTCGGGGCACTCACCGCGTGTCCCTGGGGAAGCTCCAGGACTGGAGCCCTCACAGGAGGGGAGGAGCTGTTCCCACGCGGGCACACGTGGGCCCACGCGTGTTCAGGTTTTTTCCCACACACGCCGTGAGCCTCTACACGTGTGGCGAGTTTGTGCATCACGCAAGTGTGTGCGCGTCTCGACTCCGCTTGTGGCCCTTATGCATGTACACAGGTGTGCGCAAGCATGCTTCCACACGCGTGTGGACGTTCGCGGGTGTGCGTGGAGAGTGTGCACGCCTGCTGACGGGGGTGATGCTTGGGCACGTGTTGCAGCTGGAGCAGCTGAAGCAGCTGGAGCAGGAGCAGGAGGTGCTGCTGCAGGGCCTGGAGATGATGGCACAGGGCCGGGACTGGTACCAGCAGCAGCTGCAGCGCGTGCAGGAGCGGCAGCGCCGTCTGGGTTGCAGCAGAGCCAGCGCCGTGAGTGCCGCCGCCCCTGACCCCGGCAGTGACCCGCGGTCCCCCCCACACACCTGGGGCCTGCCCATCGAACCCCAAGGGCTATCCCATCCCAGGATGCCTGGACCCCCCAAGTTTGGACTGCCCTCCTCCCAAGGCCGAGGGTGCCCTGGCGCAGACCACCCCATCAGCAGTGCCCCTAGGCTTGCCTCTAGGCTTCAGCAGCACGTTGGGGACCTGCGGGGACCCTCCCCTGGGCACCGTGGCCCACCAGGCTGGCCCCTTCTCTGACCACCGCTTCCTTTGCTTCCAGGACTCGGGGGCTGAGGGCAGTCCCCGCCCACTGGGGCAGCTGCTGCCCAAAGTGCAGGAGGTGGCCCGGTGCCTGGGGGAGCTGCTGGCTGCGGCCTGTGCCGGCAGGGTGAGCGCCTGCCCCTCAGGCCACCCAGGTGCCTGTGCCGGGACGCCCGTGCCCGCCCTCGGCCTGGAGGCCGCCCCGGCAGTGCCCGGCCGGCCTGACGGCGCCCTCCTGCAGGCCTCGCCCTCGGCCCCCGGCTGGCAGCGGCAGACCATCTTCATGCTGAAGGAGCAGAACCGGCTCCTCACCAAGGTGAGGGGCGGGGGCGGGGTGGGGGCGGCCCCCGCGGGCCCCGGGCCCTGTCTGACCGCCCGCCTGCTCGCCCGCCCAGGAGGTGACGGACAAGAGCCAGCGCATCACCCAGCTGGAGCGGGAGAAGTCGGCCCTCATCAAGCAGCTGTTCGAGGCCCGCAGCCAGCAGGACGCGGTGCCGCTGGACTCCACCTTCATGTAGCCGCCGGGCGCGCCCGGGCCTGGGCCGCCTCTCGGGCCTGGCCCCCGACGGAAGGCCGTCCTGGACGAGGCTGTTGTCGGCCCAGCAAGCCCGAAGCTGCTCCTGCCTCTGTCGGTGGAGAGGGGGTCCTCACCTCGTGTCTACCAGACCTCAGGCAGCCCCCGAGCAGGAAGGGGCTATGGCCCCCACCCCGCTTTGCAGCGGGCCTGCCCTCCCTGCCCCGGTCACCATGTCTAGTAAAAGGTCCTCGGCACTCCAGCTGCACTTCCGCCAATGGCCAGCAGAGGGCAGGCCGGCCTGGGCTCCCCGTAGTCCCCAGAGGGCGTGGGGGCAGGGGCTTGGGGGATCCCGGGGCTGGACCTTGACACCCGAGGGTGCTCAGGGGTGCGTGGGCAGCTTCCTTCCCCTGGGGAGCAGAGGAGCAGGGGTGGGGAGGCCCTCTAAGGCAGCGTGGGCCAGGGGGCCCTGGGGCCTGCAGTCTGGAGTCAAGCCTGGGCGAAAGCTGCAGCCAAACAGGTCGGGCAGGTTCATGGGGCCCAGAGCTTGTTTCCCTCCCATCCCCCCAGGCCTGGGATCATGAACCTCCTGTCTGAGCCCACAGGCACTCAGGGTCTTGGAAGCTGGGACACTCCTCACCTGGGCTCCTGAGGTGTTGGCTCAGGTGTGCCCTCCCCTGGAGAGGGCTCTGCCCTGAGGGTTGCCGGCCTGGGCCCCCCTGCTTGGAATTCAAGTCCCCTGGACCTCTCCCACCCTCCCATCCCACCATGCCCCGCAAGGGCCCAGGTTTGGCCAGGGAGGGGACACTGCTCCCTGGCGATGTGAAATAGGAACTTGCGACGGGAACAGGTTGGGAGCGGGGCTGCTTCCTGCTCCAGTGGGTGTGGAGGGGTGAGGAGAAGGGTCACTGCCCACTGCCCACCCCTTGGGGGTCCACGGCCAAGGGCCCGACGTGGGGTGTGGGCATCTGAGGTATGCAGGGGCCCCACGCCCCAAGAGGGCACCCCGGCTGGTGGGTGCAGAGGGGTCCTGGGGCGGGGCGGCCGCTCCCCAGGGCTCCAGCACTGGGCCGCCTGGCTCCCCCTTGTCCCACATGCAGGGCCTGTGGGTCCTCCTGGACCGGGACCTAAGCAGCCCAGCTGCGTGCCCCTCCATGGAGGTGCAGGGTGGGCTCCTGAGGGCCTACACCTGAGCAGGCTAGCAAGGGTTCTTCTGGGGCCCTAGGGGAAAGTGGACCCTTCACGGGAAGCCCCCCAATGTGTTCTCCACACAGCCTATGCTATTTCTGGATTGAAGCCTGGCTGCCCCAAGCCCCCCAACAGGGTCTCTCCTCAGCCGCCTCCCAGTCCGCAGGCTGTCAGGCCACGGCCGGCAATCAGCCTCTCCCACTCTGGGTTTGGACGTGCTGTGCTGGCCATCTGGGGCACCCCCACTGCAGTTGGCTCCTGCCCAGCCCCCCACTTGAGGCATACACAGGCTCTAAGAGGGGGGTCTGCTGAGGCCAAACCAGAGGGAAGGAGGCAGCAGAGGAGCTCGTCAGAAGTCCTCCCATGCCAAGCTGGGGCGTTCTGCTGCAGGGTGAATGTGAATGAGGCGCTCTGAACTCCCTGCTCTTTCCTTGGTGTTCCGCGGAGGGTGGGAGAGTACCTCTTCCAAACTGGCAACCTGCCATCAGGCCACCTGTGAGGCCTGGAGACCTCCAGGGGTGGGTTTAAAGTGGTCCGGGCACACCCTCTGGCACTGCCGACAGCTGGGGGCTGGTCACTGCCTGAGGGCCAGCCCCAGCAAGGCAAGAGGTTGAGAGCACCCCGCTTTCTGTCCACTGGGTGCCAGGGCACAACCCGCCCCGGCTGAGACAATCGGGAACATCTCAGGTATGGCCACGTGTCCCCTGGGGGCAGAACCATCCCTGGTTGGAACCGCTGCTCTGGGGGATGCAACTTCCCTTGGCCTCAGAGATTCCAAGGAAAATGAGCATCTCCAGATTTTAAAAAAAGTCGTTGCAAACACCACAAAGCAACAACTCAGGGAAACAGCTGTGCTCAAGCAACTGAGCTCCCATTTACCATACAGAGGACCCAGTTCCGTCCCCGAGACCTCCTGGTAAGAAAAGGAAAAAGGCGTCCCAGACCTGTGTGGTGGCCCCAGCACGGCGAAGTGATGCAGCAAAAAGACGGTGACGAGCAGATAGGAAAAAGTATGTGTATATACCATGAAAGCTGAAAGAGACAAGATAGTGGAGTTACCAGGTCAAGAACATGAAAGAACTGTTTCATATGTCTACAGAAATAAAAGAGATAGAAAATATAAACATGGAGTGACTTTAGAGTCTTAGTATAAGCACTTTTATTTATAAAGATGACCAATTAAGTATGAAAAAATTGAACAACTTCCAGAAATATAGATATATGTAATTGAAATTTAAGTTTCAATAAATAGACCGAACTTTAAATGAAAAATGTTAGCACAACTGAAAAGACATCTAGTAAATTGGAGCACAGACCTTAGGAATTTACCCATAACACGGCCAGGGAGATAAAGAGATGGATATTAAGAAAGTGAGGGGCCGGCTGTAGCCCAGTGGATAGGGCACCGGTACACCACATGGGAGGCCCCGGGTTCGGTTCCCGGGGGCCTCTCGGAGCAGGCAGACCGCCTGAGAAGGCAGAGCCGCTGTGGGTGGGGCAGAGCCCCTGTGGGCAGGGCAAAGGGCCGCCTGGGAACGGAAGCGGGGCAGGCCGCCTGTGCAGTGAGCTGACTTGGCGCATCGCCACAGCCGGGGGAGACAGAGACAGAAGAACACACACACACAAATGAACACAGCAAGAGCAAGCAGGAAAAGGGGAGGGATATGTAACAAACAAACAAAAAAAGTGAGATTAAGAGCCCTGGATGGTAATGTGAGAGGCTCCGATGGTCTGGTAGGATTTCCTGAAAGAAACAATAAGGACAATAGGAAGGAGGGGTAATGTATGAAGACATACTGACTTAGAAATTTCCAGAATTGTCTAAAATAGTAATTCTCATATCCAGGGATCCCAACAAATCCCAACCAGCACGAATAAAAAGAAATGCATGGGGAGCAGATGTAGCTCAGCGGTTGAGCACCTGCTTCCCATGTGTGAGGTCCTGGATTCAATCCCCAGGACCTGTTTAAAAAAAAAAAAAGTACACTTTCTCTAATGAGAAAACATTACCTTCAAAGGAACTGCTGTTAGCAACATTAGAGGCCAGAAAATAGTGCAATGATATCTTCAATGGCTGAACAAAATAATCTAACCTAGAAGTCCACACCCAGTGAAGCTATATGTCAAGAAAGAGAAAAAAACATTTCTAAACAAACAAAAAATTGGGTTTACTACCAGCAGAACTTCACTAAAGGAAGTACTTCAGGCAGAAGGAAAGCAATCTCCAAAGATAGATCTGGAATTCCAGAAGGAATTGTAAATAAAGATGAATTAATTATCACTGTACAACAAATTACCGTAAGACACAGTGAGATTAGTGTGGCAATTATTTCCTTGCAGTTTCTGTGGGTTAGGCATTTAGGAGCAGCTGCACTGGGTGGTTGCAGTCAAGGTATCTGCCCAAGCTGCAGCACCTGAAGGCTTGACTGGAGCTAGAGGATCTACTTCCAAGATGGCACATCACGTGGCTGTCGGCACGAGGTCTCGTTTTCTTGTCACAGTGACCTCTGCATAGGGCTGCCCGAGTGTGCTCACAGTATGGCAGCTAGTTTTCCCTGGAGTAAAGGGAGGGAAAAGAGGCCCCACCTTTTGAAGGAAGGAGTATCAAATATCACGTAGACATCCAACATGACAGACATAGTTACATATGTAGGGAAATCTAAGCAAACATTGAGTGTTTATAACAATAATACCCAATTTGTCAGAGGAAACAGACTAGAGCTGAAAAAGTTCAAAAGGGGCATACAAGTAGGGTATAACGACTGGAGCTAAGGCATTCTAAAGACCTTTATTTTCTCAAAGAGGGGAAATATAATGATGAAGTTTGGGTTTTATTAAGTACATAGGTTGAAAATAACTAGGAGAGTGGAGGGTTGTGGGAAGATGGAGGAGTAGGAAGCTCCAGGAAAAGGCATCTCCACAAAAGCAACTATGGAGACTACAGGAGCTGTCTGCATCAGCTCTTGGAACTCTGGAGTCCAGGAGAACACTATGCAGCATCCAGGGAGGAGCAGCAGGGAGAGGCTGGTAGACTGCAGTAAATATAGGTGACTTTCACCCTACAGCAGGAAAGGCAGCAGTGGGGACTGGAGCCCAGGCTTCCAGTGCAGCCTACTGTTGTCAGGGTGGGCTATAAGGGTCTAGTCCTCAAAATTCCTGGATCAGGGGTCTTACTGCTGATCAATGCTTCTGACCAACTACTTCAGACTGTTGAGGGCCATTTATGACAATGGCCATTGTTGCCCAGGCAAAAGTGGCCAAGGAGTCTTAGAGAGGCAATACTTTTTGTTTTGTTTTGTTTCGTTTCCTTTTCCTCTTTTCCTCTTCAGAGAAAAACAGTTTGGAAAAGTAACAAATAGGACTCCAGCCCTCGATAAGGAAAAAACAAAACAAAAAAAACTAGCAATCCCAGGAGTGGGAAAACTAGATACCCAGAGCTATGGCAATATGATATTCAGAATGTCCAATTCTCAACAAAAAATTTTAAAACATACAAAGAAACAGGAAAGAATCGCCCATTACATGGAACAAAGAATTTGCCAGAAACCATCCTTGGGGAAGCTCATTCATTGGAATTATTAGTCAAATACTTTAAATCAACTGTTTTAAATATGTTAAATGAGCTAGAGGAGTCAATATACAAAGAAACAAAGGAAATTAGGAAAACATTGCTGAACAAAATACAGAGATGGAAATTATAAAAATGGAACCAAATTTTGGAACTGCAAAGTACAGAAAGTGAAATAAAAAAAACTCACTAGAGGAAGTCAACAGACATTTTGAACAGACTGAAGAAGAGATTGGAGAATTTGAAGAAAAGACAATTGAAGGGAACCGACTAGCTCAATTGGTAGGGCTCCGGTTTACCACATGGGAGGCCCCGGGTCTGGTTCCCGGGGGCCTCCTCGAGCAGGCAGGCCACTGCGCGGTGAGCTGGCTGGGCGGGTCGCCGCAGCGGGGGGAGACGGGCAGACACAGAAAAATGCAAAAATAAACACAGCAGGAACGAGCAGAAAGGGGGAAATATATAATAAATAGAAAAAAGAAAGACAATTGAAAATATCAGAGTGAGGAGCAGAAGGAAACTTGAGCAAAGCCTGCGGGATTTGTGTGGGACACCCTCACACAGACCAACACACGCACCGCTGGAGCCCCAGAAGGAGGAGAGAGAGAATATGGCAGAAGACGTATTTGAAGAAGTAATGGTTGAAAACTTCCCAAATTGATCTAAGACATGAAAATACACATCCAGGAAGCTCAACAAACCTCAAGCCAGATAGACCCCCAAAGAGAGCTACACCAAAACATATTACAGAAAAATTGTCAAAATCCAAAGGCAAAGAGAGGATGTTGACAACAGCAAGAAAGAGGCAACTTGTCACTTGCAAGGGGCCCCAATAAGATCAGAAACTGTGGGGGCCAGAAGATAGTGAGATGATATACCTAAAGTCCATAAGGGAAAAAACCCAGTCAACTAAGAATTCTATATCCGGCAAAATGATCCTTCAAAAATGAAAGAGAAATTAAGGTATTTTCAGGTAAACAAAAGCTTAAAAAATTCATTTCCAGAAGACCTGCCCTATGAGAAATGCTAACAGGCATCCTTCAGGTTGAAATAAAAGGTCACTAGACAGTAATTAAAAGCCATAAGAAGAAATAAAAAACATGGGGAAAGGTAACTACATACATAAATATAAAATCCTGAATTATTGTACTTTTGGTTTGCTTTCCCCCTCCCATATGACTTAATGGGAAAAACACAAAATGATAGTTAAAATCGATGTTAGTGGGGGAATACAACGTAGAAAGATTTAATCTGAGCTATGACAATATAATGAAAAAGCACAGAGATACATAGATGAAGAGAGTTTGTACACTACTGAGACCAGATTAGTACATGCCAAACTAGGATGTTATTAGTTTAAGATGTTCATTGTAATTACAAAAGTAACCACAAAGAAAGTAACTTTTAAAAATTGAAAAAAAGTAAAGACAAGAGAATCAAAATATAAACTACAAGAAAGCAACTAAACATTTTTTAAAAGGCAATAATGGAGTAATTGAGGAACATAAAACATACCAGGCAAACAAACAAACAAAGAAAACACTAAATGGTAGAAGTCAATCCTTCCTTCTCAGTTATTAACTTAAATATCAGTGGATTAAACTCCCCTATTAAAAGTCAAATATTGGCAGATTGGATGAAAAAAGCATGATCTATCTCTATGCTGCCTAGAAGTGACTCACTCTAGGCACAAAGACAAAAAGAGGTTGAAAGTAAAAGGATGGAAAAAGATATTCCATGCAAATAATAATCAAAAGAGAGCCACAGTAGCTATATTATTGTCAGACAAAAATAGATTTTAAGCCAAAAAAGACTGCAAAAGGCAAAGAAGGATATTATACAGGCATCCCTCAGAGATATTGTGGGTTTGGTTCCAGAAAATAACAGTAAAGTAAATATCACAATGAAGTATCACAAACTTTATGGTTTCCCAGTGCATACAAAAGTTATGTTTATACTATACTGTAATCTATTAAGTGTGTAATAACATTATGTCTAAAATGTGCATACCTTAATTAAAATGTGACACAGAGACCCGAAGTGAGCACATGCTATTGGAAAAATGGCACTGATAGACTTGCTTGACACAGGCTTACCACAAACCTTCAATTTATAAAGTATGCAATATCTATAAATACCAATAAAGCAAAGTGCAATAAAACAGGGTATGCCTGTATATTGAGAAAAGATTCAATCCAGCAAGAGAATAAAATTATTATAAACATATATGCACCTCACATAAGAGTTCTAAAATATATGAAGCAAAAATAGAATTAAAGGGAAAAAAATAGATAGCTCTATAAAAATAGTTTGAGACTTCAATGTAGCACTTTCAATAATGGATGCAACGTCAGAGCAGCAGATCAACAAGGAAATAGAGGATTTGAACAGTACTATCAACCAATCACACCCCATGGACACTTACAGGACATTCCACCCAGCAATGGCAGACTATGCCTTATACTCAAGTCCACAGGGAACACTTTACAGGATAGACCATTTAATAGTCCACAAATAAATTTTAAAATACTGAACGTATCTTCTCAGACCACAGTGGAATAAAGATAGTTCGGTGGTTTGGAGCTGTATGTACTCTAGAATAACATGCCTTAAACGTAGTCCATTCCTGTGAGCGTGAACCCATTGTAAGTAGGACCTTTTGACGAGGTTATTCCAGTTAAAGGGTGACCCATCTCAATCAGGATGGTCTTTATCTTACCACTGGAGTCCTTCATAAGCAGAATGAAACTCAGACACAGAGAGAGAGAAAGCCACAGAAGCAGGAAGCTGAAAGTCAGTGGGACCTGGAAGAGAAGGGAGAGGCCAGGAGAGGCTGCCACGCACATTGCCATGTGACAGAGGAGCCCGAGACCAAAGATGATGCAGCCAGCCCCAGAGCACCAGTCTTCGGGAAGAAAGCACCACCTCGATGAAGACTTACTTTGGATTTTTCCCTAGCCTCAAGCCTGGAATAGTGCTGCCACCCCAGTGCTCAAAACTGAGCTAATAAATTCCTATTGTTTAAGCCAACCCATTGCATGGTATTTGCCTGAACAGCCAAAGAAACTAAAACAGGTTTTGGTGTCAGGAAAGTGGGGTGCTGCTATTGCCAATACCAAAAAAAGGTGGAAACTGTTTTGGAATTGGGTAGTGGGTAAAAGTGCTTGATAGAAAAGGCCCAGATTGCTTTGCACACTAAAGGTACTTCCGAAGAGGCCGTGGGAGGAAACGATGAATGCATTATTGGAAGCTGGAGGAAAAGTGATCCTTGTTATAAAGTGAAAGAACTTGGCAAAATTGTGTTCTGGTGGATTGAAAGTGGAACTCGGAAGCAGTAAACTTGGATGTTTAGTTGAGTGTGGAAAGTAGAGCCGGTTTCTCCTTGAAGCTTATAGTAAAATGTGAGAGGAAAGGGATAAGCTGAGAACTGCACTCCCGAGCACAAAGAAACCAGAAATTGATGTTTTGGGAAATTCTGAGCCTGCCAGATAGTATGCCCTGAGGTAGGGCCAGAAGCAGCTCTATCAGGGACCTCCCTGAGCTTCCAGACAGTGAGTCACCTGAAAACAGGGCTCCACGTGAGGGTTTAGCTGGCCATGCATCCAGTCACTCGTTTCAGTGGAAGTCAGGCTTGGAAGTGCAGTTATGCAGGAACGACTGTGAAAGGCTCTGCTGTCTGAGGACTTGGACCAGTGGTGAACTGCACACAAAGTTGGCACTTTTTTTGCAAAACCTGTATGAGCAGGTCCACTGTCAGCCCACACTAAAAGAGACAGAGAAGGGGTGAACTGAAGGAAGAAGGACTTCGAGGGCAGAGCCATGGAAGTCCAGGTATGGAGAGAAGAGATCTCCTTGGGCCAAGAGAGCCAGCCCACCCCGTGTGTGTTCAGAGGGGATGAGCCCTGCTCAGGAGAGTGCTGGCACCCCAGTGCTCAGAGAGGATGGGGCC
Source organism: Chaetophractus vellerosus (assembly GCA_004027955.1). Classification (NCBI taxonomy): domain Eukaryota; kingdom Metazoa; phylum Chordata; class Mammalia; order Cingulata; family Chlamyphoridae; genus Chaetophractus; species Chaetophractus vellerosus. The sequence continues at coordinate 1,670 of PVKH010020559.1, read as the reverse complement.
TGGCCGTGGCCCCAGGGCTCAGAGAGCCGGCACCCCAATGCTGGAGGAGAGCAGCACTGCTGAGCCAGCCCTTGGAAAGGTGGGGCTGCCTCTCCAGCAGGCCCCGAGGGAAAACACAGCTCCATGATGGCCCGTTCCTCGACCTCTCAGGAGTGTGCCCTGTCGGGTTTCAGAATCGTTTGGGACCCGTGACCCCTGCTTTCCTTACAGTTTTTCCCTATGGGAATGGGAATTTCTATCTTTTGCCAACCCTCCACTGTGCTGGAAACAGACAACTTGCTTTCTAGGCTCACAGACAGAGGGCAGTGTGCCCAGACAGACCTCAGCGTGAGCGATTTTGCTGAGACTTTGCACTTAGCCTTGTCTCTGAAGTGACATGGGCTTTACACACATGGTGGAGCACATGCATTGTATTTCTAGAGAGAAAGTGTCTTTCTGGGATCCAGGGGTGAAGCTGTCTGTACCCCAGAAAAACACGCTCTTAAACTTAATCCGTTCTGGTGAGTGTGAACCCATTTTAAGCAGGAACTTTTTGATGAGCCCCGTCAGGATGAGTCTTAACCCTATCACTGGAGTCCTTTATAAGCAGAATGAAACTCAGACAGAGCGGGAAAAAACCAGGGGAAGCAAGAAGCTGAAATCCAGTAGAACCTGGAAGAGAAGGGAGAGGCCAGGAGAGGCCGCCATGTGCACTGCCATGTGACGGGAGCCCAGGGCCAAGGATGGCCGGCAGCCAGCCTCAGAAAGCCATCTTCACCTCGATGCCATCCATAGGAACTTCTCTTGGCCTTAAAAGAGTGAGATAATAAATTCCCATAGTTTAAGCTGCCCCATTGCACGATATTTGTTTGAACATCCAAGGAAATTAAAACAGATAGAAATCAATAAAAGAAGGAAAACTTGGAAATTTTACAAATAGTTGGAAATTAAACATTAAACAACCAATGGGTCAAAGAAAAAATCACAAGGGAAATTAGGACATATCTCAAGACAAATGAAAACAAAAACACAATGTACAAAAACCCAGGGGATGTAGTAAAGGCAGTGCTCAGAGGTAAAATTTATAGCTCTAAATGCCTATTTTAAAAAAGAAGAAAGATCACAAATCAATAACCAAATTTCATACCTAAAGAAACTAGAATAAGAAGATAAAACTAAACCCAAAGTTAGTATAAATAAGGAAATAGTAAAGATTAGAGCAGAGTAAATGAAATGGAGAATAGGAAAACAATAGAGAAAATTAACAAAGCCAAAAAGTTGGGTTTTTGAAAAGATTTTAAAAAATCAACTCATGGGGGGCATATGTGGCTCAAATGGCTGGGCATCCGTCTCCCATATGGAGGGACCAGGGTTCAATCCCTAGGACCTCCTGGTAAAATAAATAAAAATATAAAAGGCATGTGGACCGCCAGGCCTTGTAAGCAGGCGTGCCCCCAGGGCCCTCACATGGGCACACGGGAGTGCCAGGCCCCGCCAAGCCACGCAGCAAGATGATGATGTAACAGGAGAGAGACACAAGGGAGAGCCAAGATGAGACACACCGAGAAACCAGGAACTAAGGTGGCACAGGTGGCAGAACGCCTCTCCCACATCAGGGGTTCCCAGGATCGAATCCCAGTGAAGACAGGAGGAGAAGGATGAGAAAAGAGGGCAGGAAACGGACACAGAGA
>PVKH010020558.1:0-14554 GCA_004027955.1 Chaetophractus vellerosus | reverse complement strand
TCTCAAGTTCTTAGTGGCATGGTAAATATTTATGACTCCAAAGCACACGCAGCGTTCATGCACTCATTCATTTGCACATCCAACTGATATTTATTAAATGCCTATGAAGTTCCAGGTACTGTGCTAGCTGCTTTCCTTTCTATCTCTTTCCTATGGGTTCCAAAATTTATTCGCAGGGTAAAACAGATTTGATGTCACTTGGTTTATTAGTTAATGTTAAGTTGGGAATGTGAGATAAAGCCCTGGGTGTCAGCTGTGTCTCTAGCTCACATTCCTTTTTTGATGGAGTTTAGTTCACCTGACAGTATTAAATATCTCCAGGAGGAGCCCTAGTGTTTAAGGATACCTTTTGCTAGTTCTTATTATCCTTTTCTTAATATATTATAACAAAAAGGGAATAGAAGTAAAGGCCAATATCTAATTCCCCAGAATAACCACTGTATTAGTCAGCCAAAGGGGTGCTGATGCAAAATACCAGAAATCTGTTGGTCTTTTTAAAGGGTATTTATTTGGGGGTAGAAGCTTACAGTTACCAGGCCATAAGCATAAGCTTCTTCCTTCATCAAAGTCTTTTGCCACGTGTTAGAACAAGACAGCTGCCGACATTTGCCAGGGTTCAGGCTTCTTGGGTTCCTCTCTTCCCTGGGCTGTGTTTCTCTCTGGGCTGAGCTCCTCTGGTTCCTCCTCAGCTGTAGACTATGAGGCTCTCTAGGCTCTGCATCTCTCCACAAGGCCGGCTGTGAACTGTCAGGTGAATGGCTGGTCTCTTTTCCCAGGGCCTTCTCTCCTTCCTCATCAGAACCCCAGCATCAAAATTGCTCCAACTCTGTCCTTTGCCATGCCTTTTATATTTGATTCCCCACCCACCAAGGGGTGGGGCTCAACACTCTACTGACATAGCCCAGTCAACACCTTAATCATAATCACACCCAGATTAACAGACCAGTTTACAAACATAATCCAATATCTATTTTTGGAATTCATAACTGTATCAAACTGCCAAACTGCCACATCAATGATATAATTTCTTCCATTGTTAGAATCACAATAAGTCTGTAGTAGAATCAGTAAGTCAACTTTAGTCCATAGTTCATTCTCCAATTGCTGGTAGACTTTTCTAATTCAGTTTTTTTTTTCCCTGGTTTTTATTATAAGGAGTAGAGTTTGATTGTATCTTGGACATTTTGAATATCATAGTAAGAAACTTTGTATCCTATTTAAAGCTTCTACTTTAGCAGGCTTTACTTTTGGGGGCTTGCTTTCCAATGATAATTTAGGTTCCAGACCCCTTGCAGTAATGTGGTCTGCATTGTTCACCTGGTGTCACTGGGACTCCTGCTCTATTGCTGATAGGGATATGGAATGCACTTTCCCAAACCTCTTAGTGAGGCCTGCTTGAGGGGATAGGAGCTGCTGGGTTTGCAAGGTGGCCAGCACTTCCCCTGTCCTGCTCTCCAAGCTGCCCTTTGTTGGTGGAGGTCTCACTAGATCCCTGCTCTTCTCTTTCTTTTGTACATGCTGTTGTTTTTCTGTATGTTGCACATGTTGTACCCTCTATCTGACATGTTCGTCCCCTTGACCCTTTGCTCTACTAATTGCTGTTCATCTTTATAATCTCAATTTAGTTTCCATGTCTTCTAAGAAGCTTTTCTTACCTCCTGTTTCCTGTGTTGTCATTCTTAGATGCTGTGCCTCCCTGAATCGTGTCACACAGTGACACGATTTGTAATTGTTTATCTAAATTCTCGATTATTATTACATTAGATCCTTTCTACCTTTTTTCTAGATTATGAGTGTCTTGCAGGTCAGTGCCTGGTTTTATTTATCTTTTTGTTAAGTGCATCGAATGCATATCTCAAAGGGAGGCTGTGATGATTAAGACCACAACTTTTTGAGTTCTAAACTATTCTCATAAGTTTAAAGCATTTCACTTTTCAAAGAAGAAGTTCCAGAACTCTTGTAATGAGAAGTCTCTGGGAGTAGCTTTCATCAACTAAAGAACAGTTTTGTTAATACGGACACCACCCCTGCAAAAAGATATTGTTGGCTTGTATCACCTCTCTCCAAGCTAATTGCTGCCAGGGGAAGGTGAAATTCAGCTCCCTGCCGAGACCCATTGTTGCTGCCCCACCAGCCATAGTGCCAACTAGCACAATCATTGCCTAGTTTTTGCTTCTTTGTTGTTCTGTGGGATGGGCCCTCCTAACACCACGCCTGCAAAAGTGGAGCTCTAATTCACACCACCCCACCCGGGCTTGTTGTAACCAGGTGGATCTGAAAGTCCACCTCTGGGCTCAGCCCTGCTAACGTGGGTAGGGGGTGGGTAGGGGGTGGAACGGGGGTTGGGGAGCAGTTTTTCTTTGGTGTTTGGCTGGAGTAGGGTGAGTGTTGTCAAAAAAGTTTTCTGTTCTGCTAGGCTGCCCTTTTCCTGGTCCTTTGAACTGCCAGGAGTAGGCTTTTTTTGGATTTTGTTTGGTTGGTTGGTTTGGGTTTTTTTTGGGTTTTTGTTTTGTGTGGGGTTTTTTTTTTGTTTTTTTTTTTGTTTTGTTTTTTGTTTTGGGGGGGGAGGGGGCAGTCTTTATCCATTGGCATTCCAGGTTGCAGGCTTCTCCAGCATTCCATCTAGAATATATGGAGGACCTGAAAATGACTCTAAAGAGGTTGGTTTGAGTAACTAGATGAAAGTAATTGATACTTGTTAAGATGTGACTGGTTAGGGGCATGTTGGGACAGAAAGACGGTTTGGGTAGGAATCAAGAGTTGTATTTTAAACGCTAATTTTCATATACCTGTTTGACTTTATAGTGGAAATATCAAATAGGAAAGCATATTTTCCATCCAGTTGTATATTTCCCATGGAAAATATACATTTGGTTATTGTTGGGGTACTGAAGTTATTTAAATCCAAGGATCCGGAGAGCATCACCTAGAGGACTGAGTGTTAATTGAGAATAGGTAAAAGAGGACTGAAGACTAAGCCTTTGGGGTACTCTGGCATTTTGAGGTTGGGAAGGTGAGGATGAATGAATAAAAGGAGAGCGAGAAGGAGGCAGGAAAACCAGGATAGTGTCTTATCATTGAAATTAACAGACTACAAGTTATTTTACTTACAAGGAATTCTTACATATTAATATTGCAGGTGTTAGCTGCTTATATTACAGACATTTTTTCTGGTTTGCTGTCCTTTGATATCTGTTGTTTTAATTTTAATTATTTGTCAGGATAGAAGTTTTAAATTTTTAGATCATCAGATTTATTGGGTTTTGAATTCAAATACTGGTATTCCCAACTTCAAAATGATAAAATTTTATGTTTTATATTTTATAGCCTTTATTTGTATTTAATTATTTAATAATATAAATTTATTGACATAAAAAGGAAGAGCAGGATCAAACTTTATTTTTTTCCAAATGGCTTTAGGATGAGGGACTGAAGTCCGTTAGATTATTGGAGGAAATGGTAAAGCAGCAGTGACAATTCAGAAAATATTTTCAGCTTTTCCACATACTAAAAAATGTGGCATATTTCATGAAATGTTTTTTCCCATTGGGTAAGAAAATAGAAAAAAAAGTTTCTCCATGTAATTTATTTTGCAAAATTATAAAATTGAAAGAATTCTGGTCTTGAATTTAAAAAGCTAGAGTTTTATTCCTGGCTTTACCCAGTAAAATCATGGGCAAATCCCATATTGCTTTTATATCTTTATCTGTTAAATGGGATTTTTTTTTTCCTTAGCTCGTTGGCTTATTGTAAGGATCAACTAAAATAATGCTTGTGACGATGTCATTTAAATTATAAGGCTAGTACAGGTATGCGATACTGATTGTGGTATTTGGTAATGATAGGCTAAAATGTTTCCCAGAGACAGTATACAATGGGAAACAGACTGATTCTACTTATAGTGCTTGTTTCTATCAACTGAAAAGATGAATGACAAATTACTGGGAAAAATAATCTTTAGGATCTGGTAGAATATGTCTCTTATGATGTTTACATAGTAATCTATAGACTGAATTCTGTAATTGCTCTTTGATGGTTTCCTTTCTTTGTTTCAGTTGCTGATTGTTGGAGGTTCTTTTGGTCTCCGTGAATTTTCACAAATCCGATATGATGCTGTGAAGGTTAAAGTAAGAACTCTATTTGGAGTTTGACATAAGTCTATGTATATGTATATCTTGATTTAGGGGAAAGTATGTACTCACTGTCAGCAGTTTGAGTTTCTTCATGCTTATCAAGGCTAATATGTGATATTTAGACTCTGTCTTACTCTTTAAAATTATGTTAATGACTTTAAAAGTGAATCATGAAGTGTCAAGAATTTTGTAAGTTTTCTTTTGGTTTGCTAGAAAATTTGAAATATGGTTAGATTTCTCCCATTAAATACATGCTGGTTCAATTGTTTTTAGGATTTAGAAGGGAGTGAAGAACATAGGGTATCAATTTCATTTCATTTCTTCAGTTATTTTTTATTAGTTATTTCATGTGAATTTCATAAATTACATAAATTACATTAATATATATTTTAGTAACTTATACTTATGAGTAAAATTATTTTCATTGTGAATAATGATACCTAGCTTTTTATAGTTTCTCCTTTGTGGTAGGACTGGATTAGTTCCTTTATATACATTCTTATCCTTTTTTTTTTTTTACTTTATTTTGTTCATTTAATAATTGAAACTATAAACAATAATTTAAAAATAAAAACATACATTTCTCAATTAAATGTACTGGATACATATAAATTTTTTTTTTAATCATACAATATGTTACACAATGCATTTGGTTCATAGTAATACAATCATACAGTATTTGTCACTGTCTGGCTGCTTTGCTCAACATAATGTCCTCCAGGTTCATCCACGTTGTCATATGCTTTACGATTTCATTTCTTCTTACAGCTGCATAATATTCCATTGTGTGAATACACCACAGTTTGTTTATCCATTCCTCTGTTGATGGACACCTGGGTTGTTTCCAACTTTTGGCAATCATGAATAATGCCGCTATGAACATTGGTGTGCAGATGTCTATTCCTGTCACTGCTCTCAGTTCTTCTGGGTATATACCCACTAGTGGTATTGCAGGGTCACATGGCAAGTCTATATTCAACTTCTTTAGGAACTGCCAAACAGCCCACCACAGTGGCTATACCATTCTGCATTCCCACCAACAATGAATAAGTGTTCCTATCTCTCCAGATCCTCTCCATCACTTGTAGTTCTCTGTCTTTTTAATTGTGGTCATTCTGATACATATGAAATGATATCTCATTGTAGTTTTGATTTGCATTTCCCTAATCATTAGTGATGTTGAGCATTTTTTCATGTGATTTTTTTGCCATTTGTATTTATTCTTTGGACAAATGTCTATTCAAGTCTTTTGCCCATTTTTTAATTGGATTGTTTGTCATTTCATTGTTCAGTTGTAACATCTCTTTATTTATCCTGGATATTAAACCCTTACCAGACATGTGATTTCCAAATATTTTCCCCCATTGAGTCAGCTGCCTTTTCATCCTTTTGACATAGTCTTGGGAGGTGCAAAATTGTTTGATTTTGAGGAGGTCCTATTTATCTATTTTTTCCTTTGTTGCACATGCTTTGGGTGTAAGGTCCAAAAAACTACTACCTTCTACAAGGTCTTGAAGATGTTTCCCTACATTTTCTTCTAGTAGTTGTATGGTCCTGGCTTTTATATTTAGGTCTGTGATCCATTTTGAGTTAATTCTTGTATAGGGAGTAGGATAGGGGTCCTCTTTCATTTTTTTTATTATAGATATCCAGTTCTCCTAGCACCATTTCTTGAAGAGACTGTTTTGTCCCGTTAACGTGGACTTGGTAGGTTTGTCAAAAAGCTGTTGGCTGTAGAGATGAGGGTTTATTTCTGGGTTCTCAGTTCTTTTCCACTGATCGATGTGTCTATCTTTATGCCAGTATCATGCTGTTTTGACCACTGTAGCTTTGTAATACGTTCCAAAATCAGGCATTGAAATTCCTCCTATATCTCTCTTCTTTTTTTAGAATGCTTTTGGCTATACGGGTGCACTTACCATTCCAAATGAATTTGGTAATTGCCATTTCTAATTCTGTAAAGTAAGCTGTTGGGATTTTGATTCATATTGTATTGAATCTATAAATCAGTTTCGGTAAGATTGACATCTTTATGATATTTATCCTTGCAATCCGTGAACATGGAACGTCTTTCCATTTTGTTAGGTCTTTTTTTATTTCTTTTAGCATTGTTTTTTAGTTTTCTGCATATAAGTCCTGTAATTCTTTGGTTAAATTAATTCCTAGGTATTTGAGTCTTTTTCTTGCTATTGTAAATGAAATTTTCCCCCTGATTTCCTCTGCAAATTGTTCAATATTAGTTGAGAAAAACATGACCGGTTTTTGCGTGTGATCTTGTATCCTGCCACACTGTTGAACTCATTTATTAGCTCAAGTAGCTTTGGTGTGGATACTTAAGAATTTTCTAAATACAGGATCAGGTTATCTGCAAACAGTGAGAGTTTTACTTCCTCTTTTCCTATTTGGATGCCTTTAATTTTTTCTCCTGTCTAATTGCCCTAGCTAGAACTTCTAGTACAATATTGAATAACAGTCATGACAGGGGCATCTTTGTCTTGTTCTGGATCTTAGACGGAAAGCTTTCAACTTTTTGCCATTGATTTTGATGTTAGCTGTGGGTTTTTTCATATATGCCTTTTATCCTATTGAGGAATTTTCCTTCTATTCCTATCTTTTAAAGTGTTTTTTATCAAAAAACGATGTTGAATTTTGTTGAATACCTTTTCTGCATCAATTGAGATTAACATGTGGTTTTTTTCCTTTAATTTGTTAATGTGGTATATTACATTAATTGATTTTCTTGTGTTGAACCATCCTTGCATACCAGGAATAAATCCCACTTGGTCATGATGTATAAGTTTTTTGATATGCTGTTGAATTCGATTTGCAAGTATTTTGTTTAGAATTTTGGCATCTGTGTTCATTAGAGAGAGTGGTCTGTAATTTTCTTTTTTCGCAGTATCTTTATTTGGCTTTGGTATTAGGGTAATGTTGGCTTCATAAAATGTGTTGGATAATTTTCTATCCTCTCCAATTTTTTGGAAGATTTTAAACAGGATTGTTGTTCTTTTCAAAATGTTTGGTAGAAGCATTTTGAAGTCCTGGACTTTTTCTTTGTTGGGAGATTTTTGATGACAGATTCAATCTCTTTAAATGTGGTTGGTTTGTTAAGTTCTTTGTGTATTTCTAGGAATTTGTCCATTTCATCTAGGTTGTCTAGTTTGTTGGCATATAGCTTTTCATAATATCCTCTTCAGATCATTTTAATCCTGTGGAGTCAGTCATAACTTTCCCCCTTTCATTTATGATTGTATTTATTTGCATCTTCTCTCTCTTTTTCTTTGTTAGTCTAGCTAGGGGGTTGTTAATTTTATTGATCTTCTCAAAAACCAGATTTTGGTTTTGTTGATTTTCTCTTTTTTTTGTTCTCAAGTTCATTTATTTCTGTTCTAATCTTTGTTATTTCTTTCCTTCTGCTTGCTTTGGGATTGGTTTGCTGTTTTTTTTTTGTTTGTTTGTTTGTTTTTTCCTAGTTTCTCTTAGTAGTTCAGTAAAATCTTTGAGTTTAGCTCTTCCTTCTTTTTTAATATAGGCATTTAGGGCTACAAATTTCCCTCTCAAGACTGCCTTCACTGTCTCCCATAAGTTTTGATAAGTTATGTTCTTGTTTTCATTTGTCCCAATATATTTACTGATTTCACTTGCAATTTCTTCTTTGACCCACTGGTTATTTGGAAGTTTGTTGTTTAGTCTCCACACATTTGTGAATTTACTTTTTTCCTATTATTGATTTCTAGTTTCATTCCATTATGATCTGAGAAGGTGCTTTATATAATTTCAGTCTTTTTATATTTATTGAGAGTGGCATTGTGCCCTAACATGTGGTCTATCCTGGAGAAAGATCCATGGGCATTTGAGAAGAATGTATGACCCGCTGAGTTTGGATGCAATGTTCTGCATATGTCTGTTAGGTCTAACTTGTTTATCATGTTGTTCAAGTTCTCTGTTTCCTTGTTGATTTTCTGTCTAGTTGTTCTACCTAATGATGCAAGTGTGGTGTTGAAGTCTCTAGCAATTATTGTAGAGATGTCTATTTCTCCCTTCAGTTTTTCTAGAGTTTGTCTCATGTATTTTGGGGCGCCCTGGTTAGGTGCATAGGTATTTATGACTTATATCTTTCTGTTGGATTGTCCCTTTTATTAACATATTATGTCCTTCTGTATCTTTTATAACTTTTTTGCATTTAAAGTCTGTTTTGTCCAATATTAGTATAGCTACTCCTGCTCTTTTTTGGTTACTCTTTGCATGGAGTATCTTTTTCCTACTCTGTACTTTCAGTCAGTTTGTATCCCTGGGTCTAAGGTGAGTTTCTTGTAAGCAGCATATGGATGGCTCATGTTTTTTGATCGGGGAGTTTAATCCATTCACATTCAATGAAATTACTGTAAATGCATTTTTAAAAAAATTATATATCCCCCCCTTTCTGCTTGTTATTGCTGTGTTCATTTTTTTTTTGCGTTCTTCTGTGTCTGCTTGTCTCCCCCTGTTGCGGCGACCCGCTGAGTCAGCTCACCGCGCGGTGGCCTTGCCTGCTTGTGGGCGGCTTGCCCTGCTTGCGGGCGGCTTGCCCTGCCCACCGCGGCTTGCCTTCTCAAGGCAGTCTGCCCACTCGAAGAGGCTCCAGGAACCAAACCCGGGGCCTCCCATGTGGTAAACCGGCCCCCTACCAACTGGGCTACAGCCGGCCCCTGTAAATGCATTATTAACTTCCACCATTTTGTTCTTTGTTTTTCATATGTCGTATCATATTTTTTGTCTGTCTTCTTACTCTTTTGGTTGTCCTTTTTTGTTCTTACTTCTCTACTATCCTCCAGGCCTCTCACTTCTGTCTTTTTATTTAAGGTTATAAGGCTTCCTTTAATATTTCCTGCAAAGGTGGATTCTTTTTTGCAAACTCTAATCTTAGTTTCTGTTTGTTTGTGAATATTTTATACTCACTTTCATAGTTGAACGACAGTTTTTCTGGATAAAGAGTTTTCCGCTGGCAGTTTTTCTCTTTTGGTGTCCTAATTGATTCATATCACTGTCTTCTTGCCTCTGTGGTTTCTGAAGAGAAATCCTCACTGAGTCTTACTGGGTATCTCTTTTATGTGATGATCGATTCTCCCTTGCTGGTCTGAGAATTTTCTGTTTATCTTTGACATTTGACATTCTGAGTAGTATGTGTCTTGGTGTAGGTCTGTTTGGATTTATTCTGCTTGGGGTAAGGGGTGCTTCTTGGACATGAAAGTTCATTTCTTTCTTGAGAGTTGGGAATTTTTCAGCTATTCTTTCCTCAAATACTCTTTCTGCCCCTTTTCCCTTCTCTTCTTCTGGAACTCCCATGATATGTATGTTGTTGCGTTTTGTGTTGTCATTCAACTCTCTCAGCCCCTGCTCAATTTTTTCCATTCTTTTCTCTGTTCTTTTCTCTCTTCAATTTAGCTGTTCTGTCTTCAGTATCACTTAATGCCTCTCATGTGTTTTTGATCTCACCTATTGTGTTTTTCATTCCCATGAGCTCTGTTACTTTTCTGTTCAGAATTTCAAATTCTTCTTTGTGCTCGCTCAGTGTCTTCTTGATGTCATTTATTTCTTTTGTCATAATGTCTTTCAACTCATTAATTTGATTTTGGAAATTTGTGCACATCTCGCTGATTAGTTCTCTCAAATTCTGTATCTCTTCTGGGGCTTTGGTGTATTTCTTTTCTTGGGCTATGTCTACCATTTTCTTAGTATGGCTCAATTTTTTGCTGATATCTAGACATCTGATTAGGATGTAATTTACTCCGATGCTCAATTTCTTTCTCTTTTTTAGGGATTAGTGGCAGGAGACTGTGTTACCATTGCTCTTTGATTTTTGGCTCAACCTGGATTGTCCTGCTGATTGCTCAAAACTATGCACTGGACTCAGTAATTGGTTGTAGAGCTGCTTCCTCTGGCCTTGGGCAGGGCGTCTATAGAGGCCGGAAAAAGTCTCTCTTACTTATTTTTAATTTTCTCACATATACTTCCCAGCCCTGCCAGCAGATGGCTCTCTGGAAGCTCTCATTTCAATGCCTGGTAGGAGTATATTTGTTGCAGCAGGCACTGGATCAATGTGATAGAGCTTCCTGGCTGATGGGTAAGAGCCTTGTAATTCAGACTTTCTCAGAGACAGCTCTCTAGCCTTCTCTGGCAGCTCTCTCCATTTTCCCAGGTAGGAAGTAATTCTACTCCCCTCTGTGTCCTCAACAATCAGTCCCAGTTAGTAGAGAAGGAGATTGGGAGGGTTACCTTTCTTTAGCCCCTTTCTGGCTTCCTAGGCAAGGAATGGAGCAGCCCCACCCGGCCTTGAAGACCAAATTTGTGGGTAAGAAGCTGAGTCAGCTTTAGGCTATATCCCTCTCTCTCCCCTTTCCTGGGGTGGTGGATCCCTGAAACCCCCTTTTTCTATAGCTGCAGGCCCAGAGGCTTGAGAATTCTAACATGTCTTTAGTGCAGGGGTAGGTGTTAGCAGCAGCAGCCTCTGGTTTCAACTCACAGTTCTGTCATCACGATTCCCCTCCTTTGTCCCTCTCTCCTTTGAGTGGTGTCCAGCCTTCACCTGGTGACCTAAACACTAGAAGATCTTTTCCCAGGCTGTTTCAGCTTTACTCTAGCTATTTTTCAGGGGGAGAAGAGAGTCCTGTGTTGTTATACATTACTGTCTTTCTTTTATGGGGATGAGGAAACTGAGGCTCAGAGAGCCTATATGTGTTGGCTTGAGTGTTTTATGTGGACTCCAGAAAATTGTGTTCTTAAATTGGTCCATTCCTGTGGGTGTGGGATCTTTTGATTGGATTGAATTTAGTTGGAGGCCTTTGATTGGAGTACTTCAGTGAGGCATGACCCAGAATACATCTTGGCCCTCTTGCTAGAGTCCTTTATAATAGGGAGAAACATGCAGCAATACACAGAGAAAGAGAGTTGCCATTTTACCCTGTATGTGCAAGAGGACTCTAGGATTGCCAGCAGACACAGAAAGAGAAACCCCAAGAGGCTGAGAGAGGCCAGAGGCTGGAATCAGCAGAGCAGCACGAAGCTAAAGCAATGAGGTTCAGAAGAGAGGAAAAGAGACAGGCCATATGCTTCATTCCCCTTAGCTGAACTCGAGGAAAAGGAAGCCACAGGTGGAGCAGCTAGAGGCGGAGGTGATGAGACCCAGAAGAGAAACAGATGCCTCCATGTGCCTTGCCACCTGGAAGGAGTCCAGGATTGCCAGCAGTCAACCTTTGGTGAGACAGCATCTCTCCTGATGCCTTAATTTGGACAGTTTCATGGCCTTAGAACTGTAAGATTTTACCCTAATAAATCCCTATCGTAAAAGCCAAGCCATTTCTGGTATTTTGCATTGGTAGCAAACACTAAAACACTTAAGTAACTTGCCTAAGGTCACATGGCTATTTTGGGTAGTTTGGATTCTTACCTTCTATGATTACACACTTACTGTGATTTCTTCATATAATGTCTATTAAGAATTTACATAAGAATTCTTTGATTTATCCGTTCAGAAGTATGTAATTTTTGTGGAATACATGTGAAATTTAATTTTTTTTCTATGTCATATAAATACATTAGTAAACCTCAGTAATATTGGTGGGAAATAAAAATGTATTAAAGGCTATTCATTTCGTTAAATTAATTTTATGGCTTGAGAGAAACATCAACTCCAGGTAGTCTTATAAACAGCAGGTATTATACTAAATACTAAATTTATAAAGAATATATAGTTTATATGAGGGAATAGAGCAATTTTCAACAGTGTTAAAAGATTTCTGTTTAGCATTCCTATTACTTTATCAAACAATTTTTCCCCCCTCCCTACTATAACTCTATAAATGTTATAGTAATTTGACTTTAGGAAGTGGGCTGACGTATATGTATTTGAAAAACAGTTAAGTATTTCTCATGTAATACTGATATATTAGGTTCTTCAGATAAAGATTTAAGAAACTTGTTCTTACAAAGCTTTTAGCATAATTGAGACTGGGAAACATCTAATATGATATAAAAATGTATCCAACATATAAATAACAATATGCCCAGTAAAATGCTATGTTAGAATTATGCTTAAAACATAACTAATAATTTCAAGGAAGTACAGTTTAGACTTTGTAAAGGGAAACCAGAGAAGGTTTGCTAGAGGAATCAACCCTTGAATTAAGGCTTTAAAGAATGAGTAGGAAGGATTGTGGGAAGATGGCAGAGTAGGGAGCTTCAGGACTCAGGCCTTTCACCAGAACAATTATTACACAGGCACGAACTGTGTGAAACAACTATTTTGAAACTCCAGAATCCAGAAGAACACTGTATAGCACCTAGGAAAGAGAGGGAGGAAGAGATTGATAAATTATAGTAAAGAACAATAAATTGCTTTCTCCTTGCAGTGGCTACCAGCACCCATCCCCAACTCTTGGTGAGAGCACTGTGGGGTCCTGTTCCTGGATAGCTCATTGATGACAGAAAGGGACAAAAAAAAAAAAATCCTCTCCCCCAAGATCAGGGATAGACACAGCTGATCACTGATAACAGCTTTAGATTAGAAACTTTGGATCAATGGGGTCTCACTCTGAGGACAGCCATTGTTTCAAACCACCTGGGACAAAGGCAGCAGCAGCCATTGTTTTAGCCTGCCCCAGACAAATGCTGCAGGGGAGGAGACTTAAAGGTACTGTGCTTCCTCAGGACTTTGGGGATAGTTGGTTGAAAGACTGCATTTGCTGGGCAGGCCAGGAAAGCACAGCTTTAGGAAGCCAAGGAGGAATCTCTTGCTTCTATTCCTGATCCCCTCCCCAGGGCACTTTGGAGCTGTTCTGTACCCCCTTGCAGGGTCCCTGGCCCACTCTCAGCTGGGAAAGACTGACTTGGGAAAGGGCTCTTGCATGCCCTTTCTCTCCTAATTTGCCCTCCAGGCAAAAGCAGCATGAGACAATGAAAGGAGTGTAAGAAACTATATAGGCTGTCAGTCTGGGGCAAAAGATTGTCAGCTTCAGACACCTGGGAGAGGGAGGTTTGTCTTCTGGGAAACAGAGGGACAGGGAGGTTTGTCTGCTGGGAAACGGGGGACAACTAAAGTCCTATAAACAAGGAAGTCCAAAACAACCAGCAAGCAAAAGCCCATAACAAGTCACAGGCCCAGAAAGACAGGGAAAACCTGCATACTGCATTTGTTTTGGGCAGACCAGCCTATTATGGGGAACTGAAGCTCAAAAAAATCTCTGTCTTATCACCAGCTGGTTACAAAATCAAGAAATAGACATTTCTGGAAATAAATTCCAGAGTTAACATTTTAAAATGTACTGTGTTGCAACAAGAGTACAAGACAAACAAAGATACTGGAAATTATGGAAGAGGATAAAAATCAAAAAAACACCAATGAAGAAGACCAAAATGTGGACATAGCAAACAGAGCTTTTAAGAAAAAAATCTTTAAAATGCTTAAGGAGATGAAGGAAAATACAGAGAAACTGAGGCAGGCTAGATTAGGAATCAATAGATGGATTTGACACCTGGCAGAAATCCCACCACGTGGCCATGGATACCCCACAAGATGGCTGCTGGAAGAACCTGCAAGAACTCCCATTCAGAAGGAGATTTCCTCTGGAAGCCAGCAGAAGCCCCACATATTCTTCAGGGGCCTTATCACTGGGCCCTCCTGGAGGGTTGATGGGTGGGATAGCCAATCAAAACAGCAAACAGCTGGGACTCATCCCCTGATGTTAGTAAAGGGACAGAATAATTAATGGTTTAAAAAGCAAGAGGGAATAAAAAATGCTCCTGTTCTTGCCTTCTTCCCCTCTGCCTGGGTCAGCATGCAAGTAAACCTAGGCATTTGTAATCTGTAATGGGGAATTGTAGTCTGTAAATCAGCCCCTTTCCTCTCTACCTGGGACCTATAATCTGTTATTTTTCTCCCATTTTTTCCCCTCTCTTCCTTAATAAATTAGTGGCCTAACTAAACTGGCTTGTACTTAAAATTAATTTTTTGTAGCTTAGTCAAGAACCTAGAGAAAGTCCAGCAACAAAAGTACTAAAGAACATCAGGAAAATAATGAGCAATGTGGGAATTTTAGTAAAGGGATAGAAATTTTAAAAAGGAACCAAACAGAACTACTGGAGTTGAAGACCACAAGAACTGAACTGAAAAATTCCCAGGAGAGTTTGAAGAACAGATTGGAGCTCACAGAAGAAAGAATCAGCCAACTCAAAGACAAGACACTTGAAATGGGTCAGGCTGAGGGACAGAAAGGAAAAAAAAAATTTTAATGTGAAAATAGCTTAAAACACCTCTGGAATACCATCAGGCGTACCAGTATACACATTATGGAGTCCCAGAATGAGGAGAAAGAGAGAAGGGCAGAATAGTCAAAGAAATAACGACAAAGAACTCCCCAGGGAAGTGGATGTGACTCAGGTGGTTG
>PVKH010020557.1:0-14554 GCA_004027955.1 Chaetophractus vellerosus | reverse complement strand
AGGTTTTGAGGGGAAAGGGAGGGAATAATAGGTGGAACATAGGGCATTTTCGGCATTGGAATTAAAGTGCAAACCACAATGTAAGCTAGAGACCTTGGTTAGTAGCAATGCTTTAATGGTTATTTATCAATTGTAACAAATGTACAACACAAATGTTAGATGATATTAATAGGGGAAAATGTAGGAGGGGGAAGGAGTGGGATATATGGGAATCACTTATACTTTCTATGTAACTTTTCTGTAATTTAAAACCTCTTTACAAATAAAGTTTATTGTTTAAAAAAAAAGATACTTAGATTATGCAAATGTCTCATTAAAAATATAGGGGATTCCCATATGCCCTGCTCCCCACACCTCCCACATTTTCCCACATTACAACATCCTTCATCAGTGAGGTACATTCATTGCAATTGATGAACACATTTTGGAGCATTGCCACTAAGCATGGATTAAAGTTTACCTTGTAGTTTACACTCTTTCCCACCCAATTCTATGGGCTATGGCAAGATATATAATGGCCTGCATCTGTCGTTGCAGTGTCAGTCAGGAATTCTCGTGAGATTCTTCTAGCAGCCATCTTGAAGGGACTTTCTTTCAGGGACGGTTCCCATGGCCACCTGTTTTATAGCTGTTGTTTTTCTGCCAGGTCTCAGATTCGCCTGTTCATTCCCTAAGTAGCCTGCCTCAGTATTAATTTCACTGGCATATTTTTGTAACAGAGCATAGGATATACAGGCATGTCACCTTTTCTGCAATACATTATTCCCCCGAGTCCTCAAAATTCAGGGTGGCAAATAGTATTGAAGAACCTTAAGATAAATTGTTTTGATTTTGAGTTTTTGTATTTTGAAATAAAATGTAAAGTTCTGAAAATAGGTAATTTTAATCATCATTGATGAATAGATCAACTAAACCCAAAGACAACAATCTGTAGTTTTTAAACTTATTTGATAAGAATCACAAGGGACACTTGTTCAAAATACAATTTACTGGTCCCCCATCCCAGCCCTGCCGAATTAGAATCTTCAGGGGAGGGGTCTGAGAAATTTGTTTTTGTAAAAAGCATTTCCTGATCATTATTGTCACGCTAGTTTATGAAATGCAGCTCTAATGCATCCCTGAACTAACCCAGAAAACAATCAAAAGACAAGAAAAGAATCCCTGCTCTAATGCTCCTATCTTCCATTAAGTGCTATAGCTAACCAAGGTTTGGTTTTCTCATCTGTAAATAGGGTAACAAGGATGGTATCTAAGTAACTGTAGGGCAGTGAGCATTGAATCAATGTGTGTCATGTCAAACATCTAGCAAAGTGTCAGGCACAAAGTAAGGACCTAGAAAATGTTAGCTGTGATTTTTGCTATACCATCATCATCATAATAGTGATTTCAATTCTTATCATTTATGTATCATTTAAGAGGAATTTACACAAAATATAATCTTTCTACAGCTATTAAATCTGTAGAGAAGTTAAATTGTGAAACAAAATTAAGCTATACCCAATTTGAAATTGTTTCTATAAATCTTGTAATGAAATATACAATTTTTTGGAAATGCTTTACTTTCAAAGAGTTTTACCACCACCTTGTGGCAAAATGCCTGTAGAACAAAGACAACAATTTACCAGGCTTTCATATCATGGAGTAAAAGCTCTTTATACAGGTGAGGAAATGAATGCAATGCTAAAATATTTGCCAATAAACTTAAATGAATAATGACTGAATAAATAAATAAATCCTTAAACAGAGAAGTAAAATTCTTAATTGAGTATTGAAAATCTTTCACAGGCAGGAAGCAAATTGCCTCTGGGTCCTCAGAGAGCCAGTGAGTTGCCGCAATAGGAGCTTTGAAAATTCAGTCTTCCAGCACTGTGTCCAGGTTAGAGACAACTTCCACCGTGTCTCAGAATTCACCTCGGATAGGACATTGGACAAATGTGCAAACCAATTCATACTTACCATATATTTGTAGATATACACTGTATACATAGAATGCACATCCCTAAAGACATTTTATGAGCATAAACATATATATGTATTTAAACTTCCCTTTATTCTTTTATTTCTTTTTCAGTTACATACTCTTAAACAGGGATGTGTTTCATTATTCATACTTTCAGCCAATGTTGACTTCATTAGTGTTGATAGGAAAGAAGCATATATATGCAAAATATTGTTGGCTTAAACTGAACATACCTGCATTACCTATTATTGACCAGTCTGTGTTGCAAAAAGACTTATTCCTTGGCATTAAAATGGAGGATTTAAAAATGTCATTGAAAAGCACGTGTCTATACATTGTCTTTGCAGCAAATAAGGGTATTTATACTTTTAAAATATTTTTAAGTCCATGACTGGATTAATATACACATATGCTTATGTATAAGGAGTTCAAATTATATAAACACCGTACTGTCCATAAAAACTCTACTGAGAATAAAACTAAATAGGTTTATGGTAAGAAATACAGATATCACGTGTATTTACAAAAATTTGTGTAGACACACAAATTTGGTCAAATACTGTAAAGAAAGAAGTGGTTTCACATTATAATGGCAAAAACAACTATCTACTTTGCTCAAAGCAAATAAAAATAAAAACTCATTATGTAATTCCTATAGTTTAAGACACTATGACAGTATACAATAATAGAATGCAAATTGACCAAATTATACAGCAAATGTTGTCTATTCAAAATCAAGAACTTGAAAATATCATTTATAGAATTCATACAATAATGATAAACAATGTATGAATGTGTGGCGTTCATATGGGCATTTCAAAAGACTGTGGAGGAGGGAGTGGAGGTGGCCAAGCGATCAGGTGCCTCCCTCCCACATGGGAGGCCCCAGGTTCAGTTACTGGTTCCTCCTAAAAAGAAGACTGAGTAGACAATGAGTGCAAACAACTGGGGTGGGGTGGGGGGCTCATAGAAATAAATAAATAAAAATAAATAAATCTTTTTTTAAAAAGAATTATATATTTTTTTAAAAGACTGTGGAGGCAAAGTGCCTGACCCAACCTCTCTATTTTCAATCATCACAATTATGTAAGCATGTTTTTAAAAGTCATCCTAGAGAACTATTTCAGATTAATTTTATGTGGAATCCCATCCTTCTACTGCCCTTTTATTCCCAAGCAAGGGGTCATTGCTCAATGTGCACACAGTCCAATACTATGGCATTGGCATTTTGAGAGAGAAAAAAATAGGTTTAATGCAAAGTCAACCAGCATGGAGACAGGAGTGATAACGCAAATCTATCTCCCCAATCTGAGAGCTAAGGGAGATTTTATGGGAATGGAGGTGAGAGGTTGGGACAGAAGTGAAGAGTTTGATTTGGCATAGTCCATTTGGTTAATTATAGAGCTGTCCATATGTGGTAGAGCAGTTTTTAGGGCCTCTTGCCTTTGATTTGCTTTCAATGTCTCCCTGTCCTCATAATCTTGGTTCCAAGGGAGGTGACTTCTGTTCCTGGTGTCTCAAAGACCATCTAAAGGACAAGAGTCAGTGTTTTCTGTTCATGTTCAGGTTATATGCCCTGCAGTTAAACAAGCTTACAAGGAAAGGTTATAGAACAGAGGATATCTCCACAAACTGGTTTTTCCTGTCCACAGTTTCACTTTCTCATCCCGATAATTTTCAAAATGATGAAATAAATTAATTTAAAATGTCAACACAACTTTAATGAAAATTTTACATTATTTCATTTTAATTGTTCAAAATGAACTCAAAAATCCAGCATTTATCTAATCTACCATTACTGTGAAGAACATTGATATGAACTGTCAATGGTGCACCAAATTATTCTCTTATCAACTTTCATCAGCTCTCATGTAGATTTCACTACTTATGACTTATTTTTCTGACAAGTTAGCAGCACTGACCAGCTGAAATTAATTTGAGAAAGCTTTTCAGTATAGAATTAATTGCTAGCAAGATCCTCAGCATTTCCCTATTTTTTATTTAATGAAACTCCTCTGAACACACACTTTGGCATTTCCGATTTAATTCTCACCCACCAGTATTCAATTATCACTCTATTAACATGCACACCAATAATGGCTTCCCTAATCTACTTTACCTTGCTAACAATTAGAAGCAGATTACCCGTGAATATGGAAGGTTGAGTAGGAAAGAGAACATTTCCTATAGGTAAGTCTTTGAAAGTGGAGAACTCTGATAGTCCTCAGATGAACATAATTTGTGATAATTTTCCTTCTTTTCCCGTTGCATCTTTAAAAATTAGAATACAGAAAGATTAAACATAACAAGGACATGAACTACTCTTAGATACTGTATTTGATCATGTGATGATTCAAGGATTCAACAAATATTATTAATCAATTACTATTAATAATTTTCTAGATGTAATGCACCAGGGCATCCACATATATTGTTCAAATTATACATTTTAAATGTGGTCTTCAATGACATTAAAGGATAAGGAAAATTAAAACATATGGGAGCAACTGTAATTGAAACTGCTTTGAGACTTCAGAGATGGGAAACTTTACTTAGTGAGAGTAAGTACCACATGATCTCTAAGGAGAACTGTTCTCTCATCAGCATCTCCAAGCTCCTCTTTTATCCTTCAGGTTAACCTCCAACCTGGAATTTCCCAAAGTTGCATTCTCAGCTCCTATACTAATAAAACACTAATAGAGAAAATCAAAGCACAAATATGAAATGGTGCCATCAAAAATTCATGGTTTTCATCCATACTTGGGTCCTCAGAATCACTAGTCAACTTTTATTTCATTTTGCTAAGTCTTTCCTCATTGTTAGGCACAGTTTTTGTTTTTTTTTTCTAATTGCCACTTTCTTCAAGTCCTACAGAGATCTTCATTATTCTCCCCTTCTCTGTTTTTCTATTTTCTTAAGAAATGTGAGGTCATTAAGAATGAAGTTCCAAAACATTGTTTATGACCCCTTACCTACAAATACAAATGTATCTTATCTCCTTCCAACTACACAGGGGTTTAGAGGAAACCCTCTACTGCAGTTCTTGATGTTCTCTCTCCCTATCTCTTCCTGGACCTTGTTTTATCATTTTTACAGTCTCCCACATATCTTCAATCTCTCCCTTACTACTGGCTGTTTCTCTCTTTGACAATTATTATTTGACATATTTGGACTTCTCCCACCTTCTAGAAAATACCCCTCTCTCTGCTTCTTTTCTTATCTGGTTACTATATTATTGATTATTCTTGCCATTATTTCTTTTTTCCTCAGACATCTCCGAAAGTGTCACTATTTTCTTTGCTTTTTATCTTCTTACACTATACCCACTCCCGTAGCAATCTTTTCAATTCTCCTGATTCATACTGTCACCTATAAGTCAAGGATAACTATATCCACACCTTCAAAATTGCCCTTTTCCCATTCATACAAGTGTTTTCTAGCTTACAATCTGATCTTCTTTTATTCCTCACTGCATTGGGAGCCATTTTTGCCTCATGCCTTATTCACCCTTAATCAATTAGTGTGCCCCCTCGACATTGCTTTGAAATTATGTCTCATGAATTTCCTTTCCTCTCTAAACTTTTCCAATGACTATTTTGAACTTCCTCATTTTTCTGCCTACCCACCCTCCCTTCCATTGTATCCTTCTTCAACTCATCTATAATACAATGATAATTATTTGATTTCTTACAACTGCTTAATGGTTGCCAATAGCTGTAATACAGAAAACATCTTTCTGGGACTATGAATCTTAGCTATTCCATGAAAAATGCTGCTCTAGCCAAATGAGTTAGAAAATTCTTCATGTTATAAGTCTGCCTTGAATATCTGTCATGCACTTCTGCAAATTAAAAGCTTGTAGAATTCTTGCTGGGAAAAACTTCCTTAGCGTTGATTAACCCAACATCTCTGAAATTTATATGATCATCTATGAATATCCAAGAAAGCAATATTATATTGAACACAACTGGGAAGACACTGGCCATCATCATAACATAGATGACCCTTAACAATTTTACTCCTGCTAGGTCTCCAGTCTAATCTCTTTTCTTTGCCCCTTTTTTCCTCCACTGCTGCCATGGTATAGCATCTCTATGCTTCCTAGAGGAAGCAAAATGGGTAAGCCAGTGAAATTTGACTTTGTTGTCACCACGCTATTGCATTTTTCATATATCCTAACTTTTAATACAATACCTGGCACTGGAACAGATGTTGAGGATAAATGTTGAACAAGTCATGAAGCTTACAGTCTGATTGGTAGGAAAGACATTAACTAATCACAATAGTATAGAATGATAAATGATAGTAAGTACTATGAAGGAAAAATATAGGTTAATGTGGAAGAATAAAACAGAATCAGATCCATTCTAAATAGTTAAAGAAGGCTTGCTTGTGTTATCAGTCTAAGAAAGGACAAACTTTCTAGTTCTAGCATTGTTCTCAGAGAAAGTAATTTTTTCTGTAAATAAAAATATAGGCAGACAAGTTATGAGGGGATGAAACATACTGTCATCAAGGCATCTTATCAAAGGCAGTAGGAATGGCATGATAGAAAAACAGTTTGTATCGTGTTGTCTTAGGATGCCCCAGAGAAAAAATTATTTGACC
This sequence comes from Chaetophractus vellerosus, assembly GCA_004027955.1. Classification (NCBI taxonomy): domain Eukaryota; kingdom Metazoa; phylum Chordata; class Mammalia; order Cingulata; family Chlamyphoridae; genus Chaetophractus; species Chaetophractus vellerosus. The sequence continues at coordinate 7,986 of PVKH010020557.1, read as the reverse complement.
AATTCTTTCTTTAGGGCCAGTTGGAAACAGGCCTCGTTGCTGGCCAAACTGCTGTAACATTCAGCAAAGTGACTTACCAGACACAAACCATCCATCAATGACTTTTTAAAAATCACTTGAAATCAATCACATTTTTACATTTCAAGTATAGCAGTGGCCATATATTTGCAATGCTGAATTTAGATCATGTTACATAAGCCAACTATGTATGTAAGACCTATAGCCTACAATTTAGGAAACTAAAAGTATTTTCATAATAAAATAGCATTTACTTGGTGCTTCAGCGTCCAAAAGGGAATTGTTCTGGAGACTTCTGCAAAGACCCTAAACTGAATCTAATCTAGTCATAGGGTCCCATCTATAATAGGTTCACACTCACAGGAATGGACCAACTTAAGAACATAATTTTCTGGGGTCCACAAAAGACTCAAACTATCGCAATGTTCATGGGTATATTTAGCAAATTTGAAGAAATGAAAACACCACCTAATTTATTTTCCAAATTCTCCCTTTATGGTGTTTCCATTGTAAAAATTTTAAATGCATAAAAAATGTATATTGTCATATGCTCACGAGCATATACTATTTTTCCTGTTTCCTCTGGGTTAAGAATATGGAAAATGCATCCATAAACCAGGTTTTTCCCCAAAAGTTGATCAAAATGTTCTAAAGATTGTCTAAGGAGCAGGGCTGATGGGGCAGAAAAAAGCTAGGTAGAGAAAAAAGTAAAATACTTCAAATGTAGATCTGGCCATTATGGAAAGGGAACGATAAAAGCAGAAAACTGAGGACCCAAAACTGCCAGAAAAATCTGACTTAACCTCAACAGTCCATTTAAAAGATATGTCATAAATAGAACACAGTAGAAAGGCTCTAATATCTGAGGGACTGCTGAGCACACAATTTGTGCATTTTCTCCATTAGCAGGGATCATCATTGATTAGAGTTCTTCCTAGTGCACTCAGTATACTAATGCAGCATCAGATTCTACCACCTCAGATCAAACCCGTGAGGCTCCAGCAGAGGGCAAAATTCACAAATGAAGCAGCAGGGGAATCTTTAGAATAAAACTTTTTTTTTTTTAAAGGAAAAATGGTTCGGGAATTTCCAGTCTGTTTCAATCATTTCTTTTCCTTTTGCAGTGGCTAGATTCAGGTAATTAGTAATTCAAATTGATATAACACAATACATGCTTCTTACACTAAAAAAGCAATAAAAATAGGAAGTTGATTTTCTGGAGAGAGATTATTGAATAAAATATTTTAAAAGCTGAAAGAGGATTTTTATAAATTGCATTTTTTTCTTTAAAATGCTTGGGTGTATGTTTTCCTTTTTGGACATGAGCTGAACTATTGAGTCCAAAATGTTGGGAAAGGAAACACATTTATTATGCCAAGCTAACAGCATATTTTAGTGAGGGAAAAGAGTGACTGTAGTGAGAAAGCACCTACAGCTTGATAAGAGTTCTTAATAATGAATTCTAAATAGCACCAAGAAAACACCACTGAATAATAATTAACTTGCTCCTTTAGGCGAATGTCTTAAAATATATATGTCTAACTTGTACTTAAAAAAGTATTCCTGGTATCAAAAATATTCAGGGGCTGTGGGGAAACTGATGAAGGAGCCCAGGAACTAATTTCCCTCATCAGGATTCCTTGTTCTCCTACAGATCTCCTGATCTCAGAACACTTTCCTTAAAAATATTCCACTGTGGGTGGATAGCAGAGCTCTCTGTGTCCAAGTCAGGCTGAACTTCATGATACTGGGAAACAAAAACTTTCCCATAAACTCTGCCTTATCTTTCCACTCTAGACCCCGATGTTTGGTCTTGATGTTTCCAAGAAGAGCTATGTGTTTGAGCTTTCAGCTTTCCCTTCTATGTACTTGCCCCTTACCCATGGAGTCCTAAATCATTCCTATGTTGTACATAGGAGACCAACAAACATTTGCTCGCCTGTGAGGTATACGTCACACTTTGAGGCAAAATGATACTTTTAATAATGACTTTTGATAACGATGGTGATGATGATGATGGTGATGATGAAGAACAACATTATGTAAACAGGAAAAAGGACAGAAGAAAATATAGAAAACAAATATCAAAAGAAAAGGCAATAAACTATATTTCCTCTGAGGCCCTAGACCATAATGAATAAAATCCATCTAAATTACAAATCTAAATGTATCTAAGGTCTTGGGATTTTTTCCCCTCCTTGGGAGCATCTATCAGTGTTTCACCTGACTTCGAGCCCATCTGGATTTTACTCTTTTTTTTCTTTCTAGAGTAGTGTGTGTGAGTGTGTGTGTGTATGTGTGTGTGTGTGTGTTGGAGATGAGGAATGGAGTGAAAACTAAGCAGGTAACCCCCAATTAAAGAATGCATTAATGGGCCCGGCTAGATAGCTCAGTGGATAAAGAGTGTGCTGGGGTACCACATGGGAGGCCCCGGGTTCGGTTCCCGGGGACCTCTCCAAGCAGGCAGACGGCCTTGAGAAAGGCAAGCTGCCATGGGCAAGGCAAAAAAAGCCCCCACGGGCATGGCAAAGTCACCCGTGAAAAAAGCGGAGCTGCCGCCTGCGAACCGCCGCGGAAGGCAGGCAGCCCGCAAAAAAACATGGAGAACTGCTGCCCACAAAACATAGAGCAGAGCTACCTGTGAAAACGTAATGGAGCTGCCCTCGAACGGAGCAAGCCGCCGCCGCAGAGGGCCGACTCGGCATATCGCTGCCAAGACGGGGGGAGACAAGAAGCAGACATAGAAAGACACAGAAGAAAGGACACACAGCAAGAGCAAGCAGAAAGGGAAGGGGGGGGGATATGTAATAAATAAAAAAATAAAAAATCTTTAAAAAAAAGAGAACGCATTAATATTTCTTGTCTAATGAACACTGAATTCCCAGAAGCACCTTCCGTTTTAACCCATGGTATCATGCTAGTTTCCATTGCTCTCAAAAGCAGTTGATACTGAGAGGGCATTTTAATCTGCCACTGTTGAAAAGAGTCATTGAAAGATTCAGTAAAAAGAAAATCATTAGGTTGAAAGTAAGATTGAGTAAAGCCTTTGAGTAACATAGTCCCAGGAAATGGGTGCATATAATTAAATCTGTTGATTTAGAAATCCCACAGGATGCAAAGAGCACAGTAGTTAGTGTTCATAGTAAAAATGAAGTCTTAGAAAAGGAACACATTTTTTGTTTGTTTCTGAAAATTCAGATGGATTATACTTAGAAGAAATAGTTGAATTTTGAATGAAAATGCACCCACTAATGTCTTATTGAATTGAGAGTATCTCTAATCTTGGTTAGGGTAATGAAGAAAAAGTTTTGTTGCTTAAGGGTTATCCCATTTATTCAATCTTTTGCTTAATACTTATCAAGTTCTTATAAGATGGTGGCATTTTGGAGTGGTAAAAGTTCAGCAATTATTATTTCAGGCTTATTTTGACTTAGTCTTTGTGCCCACCACACTAATTCTAACTAATGATTAGTCATTTTTTACTTGTATGTTTGTTTAGCAAAATTCACATTGTTTTTCAGCCTTGCAAACTGTCTTCTGTTACCAACTTTGATGAGATCTCCACTTTTCCTCTGCAGCTCCCCACTGCAAATTCTGGGCAAAGAGTCCATGTTACCTTTCAATCGTAAAGCCATCTGAAGGACAAAGAGCTTTTGATGCGTGATGCACACATGATGGCCAAGGCTCTGAGGTTGTGCTGTCCAATATGATAGCTGCTAGCAACGTGCACCACTTAAAATTTAAATTTAATTAAAATTAAATAAACAAGAATTCAGTTCCTCAGTCACACGAGCCACATTTCAAGTTCTCATTAGCTGCACATGAGTACTAGCTCTTGTACTGACAGCAAAGATATAGCATCATTGCAAAAAAGTTCTATTGGACATCACTGGCCTGGGAAGTGAAGAACATTTTTCCATTTCATCTCTTAGAGAGGAATTGCCATACTTTGTAATACTATTGCACAGTGCTGGGTGTGGGTAAGGCCAGTTTCTGCCTTCTACCAAGTCAGGGATTTATGTTTAGAATATTACTGTACAATATAGTTAATCCAAAGGAAATGTTATGAACACAGCTAGAAGATAGGTGGGGAATCATGGTCAGGGAAGAAGGATTCTGGGATAGGAATTTTGGCTCTCAAAGAAGTTTTTTTGGAATAGACAGATGCATTGGGCTTTCAAGAATGAGCAGGAGACATTCCAGTAAAAGCGTGAGCTGGGGGAAGGACAGTTTTGGCAGAGTACAGTTTCAGCAATGGATGGAGAGAAGGGACAGCATGATGTGTATAGAGAACAAATAGCAGGTTAATATTATTGAAAAATAAAGGGTAAGGTTTAGAATAACAGGGGATGATATGGGACAGCTGGGCAATCACCAGCTCATGGAGGGTCTTTTATGAAATGTGAAGGTCTTTACCTTATTTCAATGATCCTGAAACTTGTTCATGGAATTATTTTCTATATACAGCACAGAGCAAAGCAATATGTTTTTGGAATGGGAGATGAGGAGAAGGAAGAGGATTTGCTTAGATACGGAATTCAAGTATCTCCTTCCTCTGTGCTCCCTCTTTCCCTCCCTCCGTCACTTTCTATTCATGGGTTTTTTGCACTCTGCTTTATGTTAACTTTGTTTATTTTAAATAATTTCAATATTTTAAATTATTTTCCATAGGAAAAATAGTGTCTCAAGGAGCTATACCCTCTTTTTCCTCTAGTGTTACAACTGTCTGAGATAAAATGATCCTTTGTTCCCAAACAAAATTTATCGAGCACATACTCTGGTGCCAGACACAGTGCTAGGAATTGTGCTTATAATGGTAAGAAAACCAAACATGGTTCTTGCACTCATGAAATACATAATTGTACATTAATCAACTAATTACCCAAATAAATAAGCACAATCTATAGTAATCGCCTGGAAAGAAAATGGGGAGCATTACCAAAGCACAGCATGTGGGACGGATCCACCTTAGGAGTCAGTGGTAGGTGATGTTTGGGGAAGGCAGATCCCAGGCAGAGGGCTCACAATGTAGGACGAAGTTCCTAAAGACTACAGGAATAGGAAAAAAGGCCTGCGGAGAGATAGGAAAGCTCTGGGGATGCCTCTAGGAGATGAGTTTGGAGCAGGAGGCAAGGGTTGTACAAAAGTTTTGGGTTTTTATGAAAAAAGCACTGTAGCACCATTAAAATATTTTAAGTTGTGGGTGGGGAATGATAAAATCAGATTTCTCTGGCTGAAAGGAGAAAAATGAGAAGAAAGACGAGTGCAAGTAGTGGAACTAGATAGGAAGCATTTGAAACTGGCTAAATGAGAGAGAGTTAGGAATATGAAAGGATATTTTTTTATAATGGCCTGAATTTGGGTGGGGGTGGGGTGGGGTGGGGAGAGCACAAGAGAAGTTGGTGTCAAGAATGATGCCCAGTTTCTTGCCATGGTTTTGGTGAGGGGAACCACTGAGATGTTTAAGCAAGGACATGTTAATGTCAAATATAGATAGAGCACAGGCTGTGGGGAGCATCTGAAGGGGACAAGGTAGCAAGACCTGGTAGAAGGCTGTTGGGGAAATCCAAGTAAGGGGCCATAGGGTCTGAACTAGGCACAACTGAATTAAATAGTATATGACTTTCTTTTCAATGGCTACATCAATAGATAAGGGTAGCCTTTAAGGGAATAGTTGAAATATTCAAAAGATCTAATCAACTGACAATAATAGTCCCTTATATTTCAGTATGAGTTTGGTAAGGTGTTATACAAGGGAATGAAAGGAAATTGGTCAATTTTGCTAATAGTCAGTTATTGTCTTGGGTTTGGCTATCTGTTTTTTTCAACTTTTTAGATGTATTTCTGGGTATATTGAAGAAAATGTAATCTTTTATTTTTTGAAAAATGCTGAGAATAATAGAGACTCAAATATGCCTTGAAAAATTTTGTTTGCAAATTTTTCAGTTGAATGAAATGTAGATCAAATATCTCTGCTTCTGAATCATAACATTTATTTTATAGCATTATATTATTATTTTGGGAAAACAACAGAATTAATGCAATCTGATCCTCATACATTATGACCTTCCCTTTTCAACTCTGCTTTACAATTGTAAACTATGCCTGGGAAACATACCTTCTAGGCATTGCCATTTCTGAAATAAGCAATATACTTTCACTGTACTTTGCTTTTTTTTCTTTTAACAACATTCCCTTAGCTTTAATACTTACTCTCCTGGTTCAACTGGCAAACTCTTTTCCCCTTCTAAGACTTCACTCATAGTCCCATATAATTTCCCTGATTTTCCCTGGAAGAATTCTTTAAATTTATATCTTTCTATTTCCCTGTCCATCAGTCTTTACCTTACTTTATTTCCTTAACTATTACATAGTTTATGGTTCATCAATTTAAAGTCAACTCTTCGCATACCCTGAACTCCTTTGCACATCTATCTTTTTGTTGGCAAGTTCCAACCTAATTAAAGTTTACTGGGGCCGGCTCGATAGCCCAGTGGATAGGGCACCGGCATACCACATCGGAGGCTCCAGTTTTGGTTCCCGGGGACCTCTCCTAGCGGGCAGACCGCCTTGAGAATGGCAAGCCACTATGGGCAGGCCAGAGCCGCCGTGGGCAGGGCAAAAAGCTGCCATGGACAGGGCAAAAGCCGCCACGGGCAGGGCAGGTAGCCCCCGAATGGAGCGCAGCCAGCCACCCGTGAACTGAAAGCCGGCCGTGAATGGAAGCAGAAGCCACCCACAAGCGGGGAAAGCCGTGCCTGCACAGTGACCAGTCTCGGCTTGTCGCCGCAGCAGCAGGGGAAGGGGAGATATGTAATAAAATAAATAAATCCTTAAAAAAATAATAAATAAATAAATAAAATTTACCATCATTTCTCTACTCTCATGTATAAATACCCAATCGAGGCTGGAGAAAGTCGTATGACAAGGCATATTGGTGTCATTATGTATTGTCGTTGAACTCAAAGGCCCTACAATAAGGCATAACATCCTTCTCACTTTTTCCTGTCACTTGCTTTCCCACTGGTCTCCATGACTATTTTAAGCCTTCTTTACGCTCTTTAAATAGCTAACTCATATTAGCTTCCTCTTCACTATAAGCAGATGACCTCATATTCTATTTCATTGGGAAAATTGTAGTTACTGAAGGAATCTTTTTATATCAAACATAAAACCTGGCTACATATATACTAATCCTCTCTTCTTCTTTTCCTTTTTATTTTTTCCACTAGGCTGGTAGCTTTAAACCCTGACTATATATTGACAGCATTTGTGGAGCATTAAAAATATACCTATGCCTGGGCCCCCAAACCAGAGGTAATGATTTAATTGGTCTGGGTTGGAGTTTGAGTATCCATATTTTAGAAAGCTCTTCAGATGATTTTAATATACAATCAGAGTTGAGAATCCTTCATTGGAAAAGTTTGCCTTTCTCCTCTTAAAGAACAGTTGTTGAACATGTGCTAGATCGTTATTTTCTCACATCATACACCAAAAATTCTTTCCCTCTTCTCAATATATAATCACTCCATCTCAAATATGTTCCCATTGACTTTTCAATTTATTCAATTCTCTCTCATCTTAAAATCCAAACCAAATCAAACCAACTGACCAACCAACAAACCAACAAAATATCACAGATTTCCCTTTCACAAGCAAATGTCTAAAAAGAATTGAATGCTTCTTCAGTCCATTTAAAATATTTGGTTTCTTTCCCTATCATTTCACTGAAACAGCCCACAGCAAAGTGATAATTAACTTTGTTTTGCCATGCACATCTTTGACTCTTTTTCTCAAAAAGCTTTTATAATTAACCAACCTTCCTCTTTTGCCTTCCTTCCTTCCTTCCTTCCTTCCTTCCTTCCTTCCTCCTTCCTTCCTTCCTTCCTTCCTTCCTTCCTTCCTTCCTTCCTTCCTTCCTTCCTTCCTTCCTTCCTTCCTTCCTTCCTTCCTTCCTTCCTTCCTTCC
>PVKH010020556.1:0-14554 GCA_004027955.1 Chaetophractus vellerosus | reverse complement strand
AAAAGTCAATGAAATTTTAAAAAATAAAGTTGTTCCGGTAGATGGTCTGATTCCTGGAACTTCCTATTACACAATTGTCCTACAGTTCTCTCCTCCGTTATTGCTTCTTGATGAGTATTTCATACTAAGGTAGCAGAGTGAGCCAAAAGCACTAACTCATTTGTACCAGGCACACACTGGGTCAGGCATTTTTCTGGCATTATGTCAAGACAACGTGTGTTTGAACCCTGAAATTTAAGTAGGGATGGTATTCAAAGATGAAGTGTGCAGATCCAAAAAGACCAGGCCAACGAGGCTGTACTTTATTTACCTGGCTTCAGTTAACTGATTTTAACAAAGACTTGAAGTACCTTTTTATTAGTCAGTTTGTTTAGTCATGGTGACTCTATCAATATTGTAAATTACAACTAGATGACAGAAGGATGATGTAAAGTAAAATGTCTTTAAAAGTAAGCTTAGGGGCCGGCTGTATAGCTCAGTGGATAAGGGGGCTGGTACACCACATGGGAGGCCCCGGGTTCGGTTCCCAGGGACCTCTCCGAGCGGGCAGATGGCCTTGAGAAAGGCAAGCTGCTGTGGGCGGGGCAAAGCTGCTGTGGGCAGGGCAAAAAGCCGCCACGGGCATGGCAAGTCACCCGTGAAACATGGAGCTGAGTGCCCGCGAATCAAGGAGCCGAGCAGCCTGCAAAACACGGAGCCCTGCTGCCCGCAAAACATGGAGCGGAGCCGCCCGTGAAATGGAATGGAGCCGCCCACAAGCGGGTTGAGCCGCCTGCGCTGAGGGCCGACTCAGCGCGTCGCCGCAAAAGACAGAGGGAGACAAGAAGCAGACATAGAAGAACACAGAAGAATGGACACACAGCGAGAGCAAGCAGAAGGCGGGGGGATATGTAACAAAAAAAAAAAGTAAGCTTAAATAGAGTCACATGCGTGAGGAAGCAAAGCTGTCATTTTTCACCATTCCTACAAATTCACAAGTTAAATAAAATAGACTGCTATAAGTATTCCTTTAAATAATTCCTAGAAAACCAACTTCATTATTTTGAAATGAACTGAAATGTTTACCCACCTTACTTTCTTTTCTTTATCATACAGTTATATCCAGTGTAAGTGTGATTTGTCCAAAACGAATCCACTTCATTTTTTAATTAATAATGAAGCTTACATTCACAATGCATATAGCTACTTCCATATCTAAATGGAACTTAAGCTATGGTAAATCAAACAAAATAATGGAGACACATCATTACAGTAATTAAAGCACAGTAAGTAGATCAACATCTTATTTCTCTAAGTATGTGAAGTAATCTAATAATAGAATAAGGATATACTTATCATTAGTATATACAAAATTTTGGGCCAAGGAGAGTGTAATAATATGAGCTATGATATCAGTTCTCCAGAAATTAGTTGTTTACTTGCAGAGGTAAATTGTGTTCTCATAATAATAAGAACAATAAATTGTTTTTCTGAGCTAAAATTTGAAAGCCACTTTCAAATAATTTCAATAACTTATAGATAAAGCAGACCCCAAATCAATAAGCCTGTAAAATATTTGGAGATATATATATATAAACTTCAGTATGAAAGTACTATAATTTCAGATTTTCTCTATCAGATTTCAAAAGTATTCTCTAGCTGTAATTATTAAAATGATATGGAATTTTCATAGAAATAGACAAGTAAAGCAATGGAATTTAGTTGTCTACCATACATTGTAATAAAAACCACTGGCAAGGAACGGTCTCTAATAAAAATGCTTCTGGAAACACTTTATCCTCTGATGAAAAAAAAATCTTAATCCTTATCTCACACATTAAACAAAAACTGAATTTACAGACTTACTAAAGGCATACATTTCTGACCAAAATTTTAAATTTTAGAAGAACATATAAGAGAATGTCATTAGGACTTCTGAAAGGAGGTCAGAGAATTTATAAAGAATAATTTTACATAAATAAGAAAAACAGACATCCATAGGGCTATGACTACAGAATATCACAGAGATAATTTATAGGAAAGGAAATTAAATGGCCAATAAATGCATGAAAAAGTCCTTACAAAAACTAATAATAAGGGAATACATACTTAAGCAAAATTAGAATTCCATTTCACATCCATAGGTTTGGAGAAGATGCAGAGAAACAAACATCCAGTGCCACTGTGGCAAGGCCTGTAATTTGTCAGGGCCTCTATGCAGAGCCATGTGGCAAGGGCTACTAAATTTTAAGGTGAAATTACCTGTGCCTCTGAAGTTCCAATTCCAGCAATTCCAAATTTAGCAAAATTTTGATTTTTAATATTAAATATAATTTTACCATATAGTAGTATAAAGTGACAAGCTAGTTCTACATATGTCAATTTAACTAAATATTGAATATATAATGATAATTGAAAAAATGTTTTACAATGACAACGTTGATGTCACTTATGAAATACTTAGAGCACATAGACCTTTATAGAATAGTGCTGTATGTATTTAGCATTGTATACCATATTTGAAGAAACTGTAAAAACATGTCTAGATTTGAAAATAGCCATTTAATAATTTACTTCTGGGTACCTAGGTGGAATAATCAATAATATGAAAATAAATTTTTCCACAGAAGCTGAGATTAAGAATTAAATAAGGATGGGATGCCAAAAGGTATTATGTATATCTGTAACTTCTTATTTTCTTAAAAGAAATCTATGTGAATAAAAAATAGCATAAAGTTAATGTTTGTTAAAACTGCTTATTGACTTCATAAGTGTTTGTTATATAATGGTGTTTGTGTGTGTGCATGTGTTTACATATTTTAATATTAAAGGAAATTAAAACAGTCTTTCTGAGATTGTCTAGTTCAAGGTGAACCACAAAATATCATTATTTTATAGAGGATGTTATTGAAATAATTGCTAATATTCATGCAATAGCATTCAGAAGGGCATGTCTGAAAAATTGAGGGAGCATTTGAAAACCACTGAATAAACAGAAAATAAGAAAGAAAAATGCATACATTGTGCTCATAAAACACCTGGAAGATTCACTGACTGGAATTTAAATTTCATAGGTGACATCCTCTCTCAATTCAACACAAACCTAAAATGAATGTGATTTTTGAGAGAGTCAGAGCTTCTCAAAATCAACAAGATGAACTAATTTTCTTGGCATAGTAATATCTTTTAGATTTTGTATAGCAACAGCAGGATACAAACCTATTTTTCTTTTGGACTGCAGTAATATTCTGAATAACTGAATATTTGTAATATTCTGAATATACCAGAAGCCCAAAAAGAGAGATGAAAAGGAATGTGGGTTAAAGAGGTGGAGACACTCACTGCAACTGAACAGGATGAGAAGGAATTGAGCATGAGAGAGATGAGATTCTGTTTCCTGTGAAATCAATGGTTTAGTGGTAGGGCAGAGTCTTAGAATTTTAGATAATTTGACTGTAATAACAGTTTAACCACAGTTAATTTCTATGACTTCACACTAGTTATTTAAGGTCTATGGTTGAGGATTCTGGAAATAAAAGGAAATAATTTACTTCTGGATTAATCTATGTCAAAATGTTGGAGATTACATTGGAATTGATTAATTTATTTATTCATCAAATAGTTATTGAGTATTTAGCATGATTGAAAGCTATAATTAGTAAACAATACAGACAGTTTTCTTCTCAAGAAGTTATATTTAAAAGAGGAAGGAACAATAAACAAACAAATGTTTTCTCTGCTAATTCTAAATTCTAAGAAAAAGTGAGTAGAGAATGATAATTGTGTGTGTGTATGTGTGTGTTTAGGGAAAGGCCTCTCTTTAAGGTGATAATTGATAAGGAACCTGAAGAAATTGAGAGAGTGTGAGAAGTGAATAACTGAGAAAAATACTATTACAGGAAGAAATAAAAGCAAGTGCAACGGTCCTGAGGCAGCTATGCTCTTGGACTGTTCTAGAAATAGCAAAAAAGCAAATGTAGCTGAAGCCAAGTGAGTGAGAGAAGAGTTTATAGGAGCTAAGGTGAGGAAGGCAGCAAAGACCCAAGTCTGAGGTCTCTGTGGGGTCTTTGGATTTTTCTCCAAATTAGAAGGGAAGATATTGGAAGATTTTTAGCAGATAAGTAATAAAAACCTGTTGCATGTTTTAAAAGAACCACTGGCTGCTATATGGAGAATAGTGTATGCATGTGAATATTGTGTGTAAGTGTCTGTTAGTTGGACAATGGGATAGGGGCAGGTGCCTATTGCAATAGTCCTAGGTGGCAGAAGATAGGGAGTTGGTCCATGTGTAGCCATGGAGTGGGATAAGGTAATTGATTCTGGGTGTGCTTCAAAAGTAAAGCAAAACTGGTTAGTGGCAATGCTTCAATATGTGTTCATCAATTTTAACAAATGTAATGCACTAATGAAGGATGTTGTTAATGTGGGAAAGTGTGGGAGCAGGGGGAGTGGGGCATATGAGAATCCCCTGTATTTTTTATGTAACATTTATATAATCAAAATTTCTATAAAATAAAAAATAAAGGTAAACCTAATGGGAGAAATAAATGTCTCTACAATAATAGTTGAAGACTTCAATACACCATTCTCAGCATTGACTAGAACATCTGGGAAGAGGATCACTAAAGAAACAGAGAGTTTGAATAATATGATAAATGGACTAAACCTGATAGACATATACAGAACATTGCACCCCAAAACAGAAGGATATATATTCTTCTCAAGTGCTCATGGATGTCTCTTCAGGATATATATTGGGTCACAAAGCAGATCTCAATAAATTCAACAAGGTCAAAATTATAAACAGCACTTTGATTATAATGGAATAAAGTTGGAAACCAACAATGGGCAGAAAAAGAGAAAATTCACAAATATATGAAGATTAAACAGCACAAACTTAAATAACTCATGGGTCAAAGACGAAATTGCGAGAGAAATCAATAAATATCTCGAGTTGAATGAAAACAGGAACAAAACATAGCAGAACCTATTGGATGCAGCAAAAGCAGTGCTGAGAGGGAAATTTATAGCCCTCAATGCTTACATTAAAAAAGAAGTAAGAGCTAAAATCAATGACGTAACTAGATAGTTGGATGAACTAGAAAAAGAATAGCATACTATTCCCAAAGCAAGTAGAAGGAATGAATTAACAAAGACCAGAGCAAAAGTAAATGAAATTGAGAACAGCAACAACCACCACCAAAAATAATAGAAAGAATTAACAAAACCAAAAGTAGGTTCTTCGAGAAGATAAACAAAATCAACAAACTTAGCTAGACTGACAAAGGAAAAAAGAGGGAAGATGAAAATAAATAAAATTAAAAAGTGAAAACAGTACATTACTAATGACCCCCACAGAAATAAAAGAGATCATAACCGGATACTATGAACAATTGTATACCAACAAACTGGACAGTGTAGATGAAATGGAAAAATTCCTAGGAACATACAATCTACATTGACCTAGAAAAATCGAAGCCCTCAACACACCAATCGCAAGTAAAGAGATTGAAACCATCATCAAACAACTCCCCAAAATGAAATGTGCAGGACCAGATGGTTTCACAGGTGAATTCTACCAAACCTTCAAAGATTTAATACCAATCTTATTCCAACTCTTCCAAAAAATTGAACAAGAAGGAATACTACCAAACTCATTGGGTAAAGCCAACATCACCCTAATACCAAAGACAGGCAAAGATATTACTGAAAAAGAAAATAATAGACCCATTGCCCTAATGAATACTGATGCAATTGCTAATTGAATCCAACAACACATTTAAAGAATTTTTCATCATGATCAAGTGGGTTTTATAACAGACATGCAAGGGTGGTTCAACACAAGAAAATCAATCAGTGTAATACACCACATTAATATATCAAAGAAGAAAACCGCATGATCCTACCAATTGACACAGAAACAGCATTTGACAAAATAGAACACCCTTTCTTGACAAAAATATTTTAAAATATAGGAATTGATAAAGGCCATATATGAAAAACCCACAGCTAAGATTGTAATCAATGATGAAAGACTGAAATCTTTCCCCTTGAGATGAGGAATAAGACAAGGATGCCCACTGTCACCAATGTTGTTCAATATAGTGCTAGAAGTTCTAGCTAAAACAATCAGGCAATAAAGAAGAAATAAAAGGCACCAAATCAGAAGGGAAGAAGCAACACTTTTGCTATTCACAGATGATACGATCCTATACCTGGAATGTCCTGAAAAATCTACAACAAAGCTGCTAGAGCTAATAAATGATTTCAGCAGAGAGGCAGGATACAAGCTCAATACACAAAAATCAGTGGTGTTTCTATACACTAGTAATGCACAATCTGAGGAGAACGAAAAAAAGCCCTTTTACAATAGTGACCAAAAGAATCAAATATTTAGGAATAAACCTAACCAAGGACATAATGCACTTGTATTCAGAAAACTACAATGAACTGCTAAAAGAAATTTTTAAAAATGCCTAAATAAATGGAAGAACATTCTGTGCTCTTGGGTGGATGACTAGCTATCATTAAGACTGAAGATTGTTAAGATTTCAGTTCTACCCAAATTGATATATAGATTCAATACAATCCTGATTTTTTAAAAATCCACCAGCATTTTTAAAAAATGGAAAACACAATTATCAAACTTATTTGGAAGTGTAAGGGGCCCTAAATAGCAAGAAGCATCTTAAAAAGTGAGAGCAAAGTTAAAGACTCTCACTTCCAGAATTTAAATCATATTACCTATCTTCAGTGGTAAAAACAGCATGGAACTGGCATAAACATAGATATTTAGAGCAATGGAATTGAATTGATGGTTCAGAAACAGAACATCACATCTATGGTCAAGTGATTTTTGACAACGCTATCAAACCCACCCAACTGGGGCAGAACAGTTTATTCAACAAATGGTGCTGGGAGAACTGGATATCCATGTCCAAAAGAAAGGAAGAGGAACCCTATCTCACACCTTACATAAAAATTAACTCAAAATGGACCGAAGACCTAAATATAAAAGCTAGAACCATAAAACTCCTAGAAGAAATGTAGAAAAACATCTTCAATTTCTGGTGCAGATGGTAGATGGTGGATGCTTACACTGAAAGCACGAGCAATGAAAGAAATCATGGATAAATGGGACCGCCTCAAACTTAAACACTTTTGTGATTCAAAAGACTTCATCAAGAAGGTCAAAAGGCAGCCCACTCAATGGGAGAAAATATTTGGAAATCACATTTCCAATAAGGGTTTGATTTTCATTCTATATAAAGAGACTACACAACTCAACAATAAAAGAGCAAGCAATCCAATTAAAAAACGGGCAAAAAAACTTAAAACTGACATTTCTCCAGAGAAAACACAAATGGCCAAAAAGCACATGAAAAAATGTTCATTATCACTAGGTATTAGGGAAATGCAAATCAAAATGACAATGAGATATGATCACATACTGCATAGTATGGGCATTATTAAAAAAAATAAAATTAAACAATAAGTGCAGGAGACAATGTGGAGAAATAGGAACACTCCTTCATTGTTGATGGGAATGTAAAATGGTGCAGCCTCTGTGGATGATATTTTGGTGGTTCCGCAGGCAGCTAAATGTAGAAAAAGCCATATGATCCAGCAATTCCACTACTAGTAGTATATCCAAAAGAACTGAAATTTGTGTCATAAATGGACATTTTCACACCAATGTTCATAGCAGCGTTATTCACGATTGCCAAAAGATGGAAACAACCCAAATGTCCATCAACTGATGAATGGATATGCAAAATGTAGTATGTACATATGATGGAATACTACGCTGCTGTAAGAAGAAATGAAATTGGGATACACATGATAACACTGATGAACCTTGATGACATTATGCCGAGTGAAGTAAGCCAGACACAAAAGGAGGTTTGAAAAGGGGTACTGATGCTTAATGTATGTAGAAGTTTTAACTAACTTGACTGTAAATGTGTGGAAATGGATAGAGTTGATGGTAACACATTATAGTGAGTAGAAGTAACACAGCTGGTTTATAAATGGGATTGTGGCTGAAAGGGTAGTTTAGGGATGTAAATGTCAACTGAAAGAAAGCTAGAGAATAATCTAGGGTCTGAATAACATATTGAATCCAGAGGTGGATAAGAATTATGGTTTATAGTACAAATACAAGAATGTCCTTGACATTCTATGATCTATGAACTAGAACAAATGTACCTTAATATTGCAAGGTGGTAAGAATGTGGAGAAGCAAAGGAAAAATACAATTAATGTAACCTATGGACTATAATTAACAGAAATACGGTAATATTCTTGCACCAATGTCAAATATGTACTGTGTTAATAATAGGGAGGGTATGACAAAAATATACCAAATATACTCTATTGACCATAGTTAGTGGAAATAATCTGATGATACTATCTCATAATCTGTAACAAATATTCCACAACAATGTAATGTGTTGATGGAAGGGTGTTGTATGGGAATTCCATACATGTGCATGATCATTCTGTAATTTCACAACTTCTCTACTAAAATGTATTATTTTTATTTAAAATTTTTTTTAAATTAAAGGCAACATGGAAAGAAAACATGTTCTTTGGTAACATAAACAATTTAAGAGAATTTTAAACAGCTGCTTAATTAAAACATAAACATAAGAGCTCTAACATCAACAAACTATCCTAGACTCAGAGTAACACAGTGAAAATAGAATAGAGCAGAATCTGTAAGGCCAGTGGAAGAGACAGTCTCTTCTCCTGCGTGCTGTTTTCAGTGATTTCTGACTGAGGAAGGAATTGGAGTTACAGTCTAACTCCAATCCTTTAAATCAGGTTGTCGAAACATCCCCTCTGGAAAGGTAACCTATGAGAAGAGACTGAATTGATAACGTCATCCAAGCAGAACCCTGAAGTTAGAGCATCTCGGGCAGAAGGTAGAGCAGGTGCCGAGGCCAGGGTTCCAGGTACAGTGAGGAGTCCAGGCCTCTAGATATGCATGTAGATACATTTGTCCAAGGGATTTTAGGCCGTAAAATGTAATAACACATTCCAGAATTACTGCTCCCTTGTCACATTCCTTTCTTGTTTATCACCGGGAAGCAGTAGCAGTGTATACTTAGGCTGGACATGTTCTCCCTGACTAACGCAGGCACTATTACAGAAGGTTGTGTTGGAGAGGTTTATTTCTGACATGTGGTACAAAAGCAGAACTTACAACTCCAATTCTTCACAAGATCAAAAGCCTTCTGTGTGATTTTTCCTCCCTGCATGCCATCTCCTACTCCAGGCTGTGCAAAATAAAAATGTGATAAGGCTTGCTTTGAAAATGGATACATCAAGAATTATGGTCTTGAATACCCTCCTACACTGATGACAGGATTGCGAACGAGCAAACTATTTTGGGATGGCACTTTGGGAGTACATAACAAAAGCTTAAAAGGATGCATGCTCTTTGACATATCCATCTCACATCTAGGAAAATATATAGAAAAATAATTAAGGATATTCAAAATATTTAGATACAAGACTTACAGTAGTAAAATACTCGAATTAAGCTAAGTTCCGGTGACATGAAATCAGATAAATGTGCAGTTTCATACATTGAAATTGATGTCGGAATATATCGTCAATGATGAACAGATGTATTCATAAATCCTTGCTAAGTGTAATAAAGTATGCATAATATATCATAAAACCAATTTTCTTAAAATTCTTGTAAAGTTGATAGGTAGATAGTGAAGCAAATAGTAATATTTAATAATTATATATGCTCCTATGAATACAAGTTATTTTCCTCATTTTTGTATTTAATTTAATTAAACACATATTTGGTTATTAAAATAGCATTGTATAATTTTTAACACAAAATATATGCTAGATGTATCAAAAAATTGTTCTGGATTCCCCTTCATATGCATTTCAAAAAATCTGTTTTCTCTCACTTAGAACTATAGTTTAGCTCAAATAACATAAAACAACATGACAGTTAGTTTTATGCATTCTGTTTCTGTGATTTTCCTTTTAACATTAACCTAAAGTTTTGGTCAAGCATCATAACTCTGTAGAGCCTTTTTTAGCTATAGAGGTCAATTTCCACCATTCTCTGCTTAACTCTCAGGACATTCCCCTTTGTTGGGCCCCAAATAGCCCCTTCTTTTCCATAATGGGAAAGTAGAATGATAATATTTGTCTGAAAACTATTAGTAAGTGTTTGCTGATTGAGAGTCAAACTGACTTTTGCACTGACCCAGACTTTATTCATACAGGCTAAGTATCGGGCTTTGCACAAAGAGAGGGGAAGAGGAGATGCAAAGGGGAGTAAGTCATGGTGTGGGACTGCAGACATGGTTTCAAAAAGGCAGGGTCCTTAACACAGCCCTCAGACATGGTAATTCCGTCAGTCTCAGACACCATATTGAAGGGCTTCATGAGAGTCTCAGCAAGAGAAAAGTTCTTTAAAAGTGTGATCTTTCAACTATTTGGCATCAATTGGCCCGCACCACTCTTGGGCCTGGGCGAGAGGCCTCCCTGTCGCCACACTTTAAACAGCAACACCTGTCCCCCTACTTACACAAAGTGAGTAAACAAACAACAGTAAGTGTCACAGGACTCACAAGCACCGTCATTCTTCCAGAGCGCCTGCTCAGGACAGCAGAGCATGACCAGATCCTAAATATTCTCTCTCGTGACTAGCACCACCCAGGCACCGGGGGTAGGTTGGTCAACGTGTCTGGCCCAATCTCTGCCAAGGTAAAGAATCCCACGAAAGTGAGCGTCCTTTGCCTCTGCAACCAGAGCAGACTGCTGACAAGGCTTCCATCCCACCATCATTTTAAACAAATCCTCTGTAGGTGAGATATACAGAGGAGGCCCGGTGAGGCATTGGGAAGGCTTGAGTAGCTGATGTGTTAAGAGGAAAGACAAATTCATTAAATCCTTAGCTCCCTCTTCGGCAATACATTCTTACATGATGGATTCTCATTTCTGAGAAGTGTATGGCATCCATTGTCATGATTCTCTGCATTTTCCAATTCATGGGTATCAGGAATTAGTATGTAGCTCCAATCGTCCATACATGGTGGCTACAGAAGTACAAATTATATCACTATTAAATTTGCCTAAATATAAGTTTGTGCTTGACAGTGAGCCACTAGTTCTTTACACTAGCCTCCAGCTGGACATGGAACACTGGGACTGTGAATATTTTTGTTTTTATAAAATATTTAGTAGGTTCTAATTATATTATAAAAATTAAACAAAAGTTTTAGTTCTATTTATATTTGATTTAGATTAGAAAGTATCCATTTGTTATAATTTGCATTTTTCTTTCCATTATGATAATTGTGAATGATGGAAGATAAATATCTCTGATTAAAAACCTATATAAAATATTTTCAGTACTTTAATAGTTATATTTTTGAGAATATATTCAAATGTACATTTGGAGTATAATTTCATTTTAATTATTTTAGCCATCATTTTCAATAAAATACATATTAGGAAAAACAACTTTATTAAAATAGCATTATTTTTAATTTTGCTGTAATGAAGGTAGAACGAATCAATTATATGAGGTAAACATATATTAATTTATGAATTATGCATTATTTTATTATTCATCCTTGCATTTCCTGCCAATACACAGAACACACAGACACATGTAGTAATAATTAAATAAGTATTTATTGTTATTTTATTTTCACTTACATAAAAACTAGAGATTTGCATGTATTTGTAAGTCTCTCATACATTTATTTTTATCCCATTAGGAGGTTGAAATACCTTTTATTTAGAAGTTTATGTCCTTGATTTACATGTTTTAACATTTTAGTTTTTGTTATGTGGGTCTTCATGTATAGTTGTTCTTGAGTCCTGGAATTTTAGGAGTGGGTCTGGATAGTGGGCTTTGGGAAATTATCAATTCCTCATCCAAATACTAGAGCAGAATCAGGATGATTAAGAGCCAGGCAGCAGAAATTTAAAAATACAACAAAGTACAGCATTCCAGGGTTGACTAGTGAGCAGTCAAAAATTACTGAAAAAGAAGAATAGAAGCCCCACATAGGAAATTGAAATATCTTAAGCACTTCTCGTGTATAATGTGAAAAGTGTTGTCCAGGTAAGCTTGACTTATATGAAAACCAAGAAAAAGGCTTATATTTTGTAGGTGTTGATTCATGAAGATTTAATTAGGAGAATGGCATATACAAGATCAATTTTTATACTTACGTTTGGAAGATATATGAATAATAAGTTTAAAGAGGGGAAATTAGGAGACAGGTAATAACTTAGGTATTTGTAAAGTCTAGAAACAGGAGATCACATGGAAAAGAAAAGCATTTGCGATAAAATGAGAAGATTTGAAAATTGATTGGCTGAGGGGAAGAGGGAAAGGCAGGCATTTAAGATCATCCCTATTTTCAGTGAATCGGCTAGGAATCACTATCCTTGCATATATTAAGGTTTACTATTGATGTTAATTTGTGAAATCTCCTCTAGGGTGTGATTTAGGGTAAATACATCTAACTCCTTTTATTGTAGATTTATTTTATTCGATTACTTGCATTTGAAAGGTGCTCCAGCCCTTGGTTTAAAATTATGTTTATCCTTCCAAAGAATCTAAGGACCAGTTTCAAAGAATCTAAGGACCCATTCTTTGGTATGTTCCCCAAGAGTGTGCTAATATAAATTAGAAAAGCATCTGGACTTATTTTCATAAGGTTTCTCATTCCAGTTTGACCCTGTACTTGGCCTTTTTTCATTTGTAGACAGAAAGACTGCTGTCCAAAGCCACATATGAGATGCTATGACAGTTAGCACAAGACTACGGTAAAATCAGAACAACAGATAATGCTCACTATCAATGCATTCACCCTCCCCCCTCTCCTGCTACCCAGCTAGCAAGCTTTGGATATCAAATGATAGAATATTTTTGGTTTAAGGTCTGGAAGGGAACAGTAACGTTCAAATAAACCATTCCTGTGACACAGTACTAAAGAGAAAAGTTCAAAATTGAAGAAATATACTTCTGGCAAACCGACCCTCACCATAAATGCAGTATATTGCTACAGGAATTTTAGCCTGTGATTTACAGGCAGTAGCCATAGCAACAATAGACCTTAAAACCAGCACAAGTCACAAGTAGATTAACTGAAACCATCACAGGAAAGGCCTACCAGAAAGAAAGGACTCTCAATTCCAAGTGTAAACACTATGTACTTCAGGGTCTCCTGCTCTACAGAAGACGACTAGGTTTCAACAACAAAAAGGAAAAATGAGACCTTCAAGAAGGCAACAATAACACATACCCATGAATCAAAACAACAAACAAAAATAAGCAAAATTAGGCTCAGATATGACAGAGATGTAGGAGCTACCTGAGAAGGAATTTAAAAGAACAATGACCAATATGTTAATGGATCTAAAGGAAAAGATGAAGAATATGAAAGGTCAATTAGTAATTTCAGCAGAAAAATGAGAATATAAGAATGCATGAAATGAAATGTTAATAAATGATATCACTGTTTCAGAGAAGAATGCTTTTGACACGTTCACCAGTAGATTAAACACACTGAAGTAAGATTCAGCAAACTTGATTATAGGTCAAGAGAAATTACTCAAGGTGAAAAATAGAGACAAATTAAAAACAAGGACAGCAATAACAAGAACCATTAACAGAAATGAATATTCACAAACTATGGGCACAATAAAATTGTCACACATACTTGTAATTGGAATCCTAGAGAGAGGGAAGTAAACTAGAAAGGGGCAGATGGAATATTTGAAAAGATAGCGGCAAGAATTTTCTCAAAGTAATGACAGTCAACAAACCCTAGATAAAATAAGCTGATAGAATACCAAACAGGATGGATAAGAAGCAAAACAAGTAAACACAATACCAAACAAAAATCCTAGACATATTGAATTCCAAATACTGAAAATGAAAACCAAGGGGAAGGAAAGGCTGTGAAAAAGAAACGTTGCATGTAGGGGAGCATTAAAACAAATATTTCTAGCAATTATGCAAGCCAAAAGATGCCAAATGTGTTACACACATGAAAAATTCTTGATTCCAACGTAAAAAGAAAGAAAATAGGTTAAAAGCAAGAGATGGAGTAAGATACATCATGAAAACAGTAATAGAAAGCTGGATGGACTGTATTAGCATTTGATTAGTAAGAGTTTAGAACAAGGAATATTATCAGGGGTAAAAGATATTATACATGATAAAGGGGTCAATTCACAAGAAGATGTAAAAGTCCTAATTGTATATGCACTTAATAACAGAACTTCAAAATACGTGTGGCATAAATGGACAGAAATGAAATGTGAAGTAGACAAATCCACAAATATATTTAAAGACAACATTTTTCTTTCAGTAATTGACAGAACAAGAGCACAGAAAATCAGCAAGGATATAGAAGTCACAAACAACACTATCTGCCAACTGGACAGCCAATCATGAAAAACTTTCTTTTCAACTTCAAATGGGGCATTCATTAAGCTGGAGCTTAATAGGACCACAGACAAAACTCAACCCCTTTAAAAGAACAGCAATCTTAGAAGGATGTTCTTAGTCCAT
>PVKH010020555.1:0-14559 GCA_004027955.1 Chaetophractus vellerosus | reverse complement strand
CATTTCCTGTTCCAGTGAGTATACAGCCATCTTGATGCAATAAACCAGAAATCCTCATACCTTTTTTTTTCCTCTGCCCACACAATTGGTTACCTATTTCTGTTAATTCTCTCTCTTAACTGCTCTTGAATCCACCCCCTTTGCTCTCTTTTCCCTTCCCCTGCTGTAGCCTGAGCAGCCCCTGTCTTGGCCCAGAACTCTGCCAGGAGTGGTCCCCTCTGCCTCTGCTTGTTGTTTTCCAGCAGGCTCTGCATAGTGCATCCGGAGTGCTGAGTAAACTTGACTTTGCTTCAAACAGTTCGGTGGTGTCCCATTGTCCTTAGGATAAAGATTCAAGTCCCTGGTGTGGTTTAAAGGCCCTTCACTATCCTGCAGCCTCTCTCTGTGTCCTTACATGATGCCCTTAGCATACCTTTTTTAACCGTTTTCATTTCCACACATTCCTTTTCTCTGCCTGGAATGTGGCTCTGCATTTAGCTGGGTTAACTCCCCATTCTCTTCAGGCTTTTTCCAGGAAGTATTCCTTGGCTTCACCAGGAGGTCATTTTCTGTAATTATTTACCCTCATGGTGCTATGTAATTCTGTCCCATCAGTTATGACTGCTATAATTTTAAATTTATTTGTCTAATTCTTTGATCACTCACTCTGAGCCCAATGAGTTAAGCTGTGTTGTATCACTTATCATTGACTCCTCAGCCCCTGACACAATGCTAGGCACATAATTGGGACTCAGTAAATATTTAAGTGAATGTAGCCAAAGGCATTCTAACTGTGCAATTCTTAGAGAGATCTTCCTTGGGATCCTCTGGATAACATAGTCATTTTCAGGGGTTTTATGATTTTTAGTTTTACACTTAATTGTCCTGGGAAGAAGAGAGATCTTTTGGTACTTAGTGCCTGCTATCAGTTTACTATCTACTTGGGTTTCTTCTTCTGGTTTACAACTGGAGGCCAAGTTGTTGTATAGGCCCATATCTTTAACAAGCACTCACTCAGTGAACCTTTGCCAGTACTGAGTCATTTCTCTTCAGTGCCTAATTCTCTGTTACTCTAAACTGATGGAGTACATTGAAGAGCTACAGTGCCTTGCTACCAGGACAGTTTCTTCTCTTCCATGTCCTGTGTCCCTCTTTCTATATTTACTAGTATACACTTTGCCACTACCAGTATGTCCTGCCTACTACACTGTCTTATGGGAGGGAATGGGTGTGTTTCCAGTAAGAGGAGAAAGATGAGAACCAGAAGCGGGAAGCAATATTATCAAATTGACTCCAAAGACAAAGAAAACAAAACTATGTCATTAATTGGTGAGTAATTGTATTAGTTTCCTATTGCTGCTGTAATAAATTAGCATAAACTTATTGGCTCATAGCAACACATTTATTATTTTCCAGTCCTGTAGGTCAGAAGTGTATGGTCTCACCAAGGTACAGTCAAGGTGTCTGCAGGCTGTGTCTCTTTCTGGAGGCTCCAGGGGAGACTCTGATTCCTGGCTCACTCAAGTGGTGGCAGAATTCAGTTCCATGCGGCTGTGGAGCTAAGGTCTCCCGCTGTTTCCTTGCTGGCTATTGGCGGGGGCTGTACTTTAGCTCCTAGAGGCCTCTCTCTGATCCTTGCACATAGCAAGCAACAGGGCATCACCTCCTGCTCACGCTGTCATCTTGCCTCTTCTTTCTGGTCGCATCTCTGGTACCCACTCTTCTCTCCTCCCTTTTAAGGGCGCGTATGATTACATTGGGCCCACCTGGATAATCTCTGTATTTTAAGGTCAGCTGATTAGCAATCTTAATTTCACCTGCAACCTTAATCCTTTTGTCATGTAATGTTAACATAGTCATATCCTCACACCAGGAATTAGGACACAGGTATCCTTGAGGGCCATTATTATTCTGTCTGCCACAGTAGTTGAGAAAGAGCTCCAAGAGTTACCTATACAGAAGAAGCCCAGATTATTTAAGATGAACTTTACAAAATTTCAAAAAGGGTAATTTCCTTACTGTATAATTTGTTGTAGAACAAATAAATATAGATTAAATTTTTGTGTAAGTCACATGTTAGCTAGTAAATGCAAAGTATATTCAAGAGATTACTTCCACTAACTTTGTACCAGGCCACCTTTCGGAGTAGCCTGTGGGCTAGCTGCCCTTGGGCCAGTCAGTTGCAAATGGTCATTTGTGGTGCCATGTTGTGTGGCAGAGCTCAGGCTGCTTCCCTTGGCGGGAGCTGTGAGCAGATCATTGTCTTCACAGGCACGGCAGGCTTGGCCAGGCTGCCATTGACTTGTTCAGCATATGCGCGCAAAAGGAAAGTTATAGGAATTGATTATTTGCCAAAATGTTTCTGAATGAATATGGCTTGATACAGAATAAATACCATTCCTATTTATTAGTTTTATCAAATATAAAGTATAATGGCATTAAAATTATAAAATATCTAGGAATAAACTTATTTAAAATGTCTTGGCAAATGTGTAGATATGGTGCTTTAAGAGTGTAAGAACTTTGAAATTAAATTGCAGGCCCAATAAACCATTTCTTTCCTAGTATTTTCTATAAATTCAATATGTTTAAAATTCTATCAGGATTTTTTTGGTTTCTTTGTTTTTGGAACTTGACAAAATTAAAAGTTTCTTTAATAAAAAAAAAAATGGCCCAAAGCAGTTAAAAAACAAAAACTAACCAAACAAACAGAACTTTGAATATGGTTTATGAAGGGAATAAGCCATATCAGATATTAAACTGCATTATAAAGCCATATTTAACTTGTACTGGTGTCATAGTAGGCAGGGGGAAAAATTCCCCAAATCACTCTAATCTAAAAGCTTGTATTACTAGTTGTGAGGTTTGAAGCGTTATAAACAACAGAAAAACATGTTCTTAAATTAATCCATTCCTGTGAGTGTGAACCCATTGTAAGTAGGATGTTTTGATGAGGTTACTTCAGTTAAGGCATGGACCAGGATGGGTCTTAATCCTATTACTGGAGTCTTTATAAGATAATGAAATTCAGACAGAGAGAAAAAGGGAGAGTCCAGCAGACGCTGCAGTATGCCCTGCCATATGACAGGAGCCAAGGATTGCCTGCAACTGTCTTTGGCAAGAAAGCATCGTCTTGATAATGCCTTGATTTGGACATTTTCCTGGCTTCAAAACCATGAGCGAATAAATTCCCATTGTTTAATCCAACTGATTTCATCATATTTGCTTTGAGCAATACTAATCCATATGGAGGAGATGGATTATTCCATAAATAATATAGCCATTTCTGTTATAATGTGATATATGCATTCCTGAAAAAACCTGAATTTGGTAGAAATGAACAATAAAAATAACATGGTTTATGGGAAAAAATAAGTTAAAAATAAAACAACTGGAAACCATGCTACTTTGTAGCCAGATCACTAGCAAAAATAGTAACTCTCCTAATCATATAAAGAAGCATGTTAAGTTCTTGGTTAATAAAGAAGTGTACCTTTAGTATAGAACTTTCCTTTTGAGGAATGGCAGTGAGACCAGGGGCCACTGCTGCCGTCATGGGTTAGGGCAGCTAGCTGTAGGTTTATAGAAAAATCAAAGTTTACAGAGTCCCATAAACCACCCTCTTACACAGTTTTCCCTATTCTTAACATTTTGTATTATTGTGGTACTTTTGCTACAGTTGATGAAACAATATTGTTATAATTATGCTGTTAACTCTAGCCCACTCTTTGAATTAGGGTTCACTCTTTGTGTTATCCATTTCTATGTTTTGTGTGTGTGTGTGTGTGTGTGGTAACTTATATACAACATACAATTTCCTTTTTTATCTCTTTTCAAATATGCAATTCATTGATGTTAATTACATTCACAATGTTGTGCCTCCATTACCATCATCCATTGCCAACACTTTTCCATCACTACTAACAGAAACTCTGTACCAATTAATTAACTCTCCATTCATTGTCTCCAGCCTAACCCTGATAACCAGTGTTCTAATTTCTGAACTTCTGAATTTGTATATTTTGCTTATTTCATGAAAGTGAAGTCATGTTGTATTTGTCCTTTTGTGTCTGGCTTATTTCGCTTGCCATGCCTTAAAGGTTCATCCATGCTGTTGCAGGCATCTTTTTTATGGATGAATAATATTCCGTTGTATGTATATACCACATTTTATCCATTCATCACTTGAACACTTGGGTTGTTTCCATCTTTTGGCAATTATGAGTACTGCTGCTATGAACATAGGTGTGCAAATATCTGTTTGAGTCCCTGCTTTCAATTCTTTTGGGTATATACCTAGTAGTGGGATTGCCAGGTCATGAGGTAGCTCTATACTTAATTTCTGAGGAACTGCCAAACTATCTTCCACAGCAGCTACACCATTTAACATTCCTACTAGCAATGAATGAATGTTCCTATTTCTCCATGTCCTCTCCAACACTTGCTTTTTAATAAGGAAAGAGTCTTCCACAATATTTATCTGCCTCTATATTGCACCTTAGCAGAGTGTATTATATTTACCTGTTTATATGTTTGAGCCTTCTTTTTCCTCATGGTTTGTTTTGAAGAACTCTTAATTTCTACTGATTACTTCCTTCTTTCCTTTACCACCAAAACTTGGAAGGGATGCATTTTCCTTCTGCGCCCCAGATTGTGCATCTTCCTGTGGATTCTCAAACCTTTTCCCTCAGGGTAGAATCTTACTGGGTATAATTTTGTTCTCTGTTCTGCCATCTCGAGGGCCCTTGGCCCTTTTCCTTCTTGACTCTCCCTGGTTGAGCTCTAGAGCTGGATCTGTTGGTCTGCAATACGATTTTCACATCTTACTTGTGAGTTAAATGTTGTAGTATTGCTTGTCCCTTTGTTATGTTGTTGTTGTGGGGTTTTGGTTGGTGTATTTGCTTCCTGGGTGTTGTTTAGAGGATTTGAGTAGAGATTTCAATTTAAGTGATTGCTGTGATCTCACAGGAACCTGAAGCCTGGTCTGCTTTGTTATTTTTAAATCAAGATAATCCCTATCAGAAAGGCATGATGTAAAATTAAATCAGATAGCATTTATTGTGTCTTCATTGTAGTGTCTGACAGATTGCTGGTTCTCAAAAAGGTAAGATTTTTATTTTTTAAAGATACATTATGTTCATGTTTGAGAAAAGGAAAGATAAAATAGACAATGTTGATTGGAGGCTATGTGTTTTTGGAATCAGAAGAGGATTGTTGTTGTTGTGGGGCCGGCTGTAGTCCAGTTGGTGGGGCGCTGGTTTACCACATGGGAGGCCCCGGGTTCGGTTCCCGGGGCCTCTTTGAGTGGGCAGACAGCCTTGAGAAGGCAAGCTGCCTTGGGCAGGGCAAAAGCCGCCACGGGCAGGGCAAGCCCCCACGAGCAGGGCAAGCCGCCCGCGAGCAGGCAAGGCCGCCACGCAATGAGCTGACTCAGTGGGTCACTGCAACGGGGGGAGACAAGCAGATACAGAAGAACGCAAAAATGAACACAGCAAGAACAAGCAGAAGGGGGGGGGATATATAATAATAATAATAAAAAAAGTAATATAAAAAAAAGAAGAGGATTGTTGTATTCTAAAAGGTACACCAGTTGTTGATTATTTCATTGAGTAGAGAGTTTGAGCAGAAGGCACAACAGTGTGAGAGAATAAATGGGGCATTGCATGTTCTGTACATCTATCATCTTGAACAGCTGACCAAGGGACAGTTTTCATACCTTTCTATGTGACGAGAACTACATGTTGTCAGAATTAGCTTCTAAAACTTTGATGAATATAGAGTTAGTCAAATTATACCCCCTCTCAATCTCTGGCAGTGTTTAAATATTACTTGGAGTCGTATATTTTTAAATATTAGTGGTAGTATTTCAGATTATTGATTTTTTAAAATATTATTGTACTGAATACATTAAACAGACGTTGCCAGCATTGGTAAGGGTGCTTTGGTGATCATATTTACAGCATGGGGCTGCGTAGGCCTCATTACTTGATGTAGGCTTCTCTCGGAAGCATTTTGCTTGTCTGCTTACCTTGGCTAATTTATTTCTTTTACAGAGCAAAGCAGAATTACTGTGCACAATTACAATGGTTTGCCTTAGCTGAAGACAGCTTAGTTTGAATTTAGCTTGAGGAAAAAAAAAATGTAATTCGTGGAATGGGACCAGACATTGGCCTAAACAAAAGTTACTTTGTAATGGAAGAATCTTGGTCTGTCTCAGTAACTGTTCTCATCACTCTCTAGGTATCAGCTGGAAGATGAGTCTGCCCATTTGGATGAGATGCCACTAATGATGTCTGAAGAAGGTTTTGAAAATGATGAAAGTGATTACCATACATTACCAAGAGCTAGGACAACTCGCAGAAAAAGAGGAATAGAGTGGTTTGTTTGTGGTGGATGGAAACTCCTCTGTACCAGGTTTGTGATTCGTTGCTACCCAAGTTTCTTATACACTAAGGCTAGAATGCTGAAGCTATTTATAAGCAACTCTTCTAAGATGTATGTTTTTAAATCAACTTAAAGAAGACACTCAAAATGACATCATAGAGAGTATGAATAACATTATTCAAAATGGAACAGTGCTAATCTGAAAAGGAAGGGAAAAACTAAATTCATTATTTAATGAGAAGTTTTAATAGTTAAAAATGGAGAAGTTTTAATAGTTAAAAAATGGAGAAAATTCATGATTTTGTAATTAATGTATGGTAGAATTAATTCCGGTCACTGTATTGACATACATTTTGTTATTTTCTTTTCTATTTGTAATTATACTCATCCAAAAATATATATCATGGACCTATTAAAATTCAATTTCATAACACTGTTGCTATGTATATGATTCAATTTTAATACTCTGGCTTGGAATAAGAGTCTTCTACCCAAAGAGTTATTAAGATAAGAGCGATTCTCATTGTAAACAAGTTGACTGGTGGTTGAGATATACAGATACTGTGCATGATATATATTAAACTTATTCATCTTTGACTTTAGAGGATGGTATGTGAAAGGACACTGCAAGTATAGGAGACCTTGCCACTGATTAT
Source organism: Chaetophractus vellerosus (assembly GCA_004027955.1). Lineage (NCBI taxonomy): Eukaryota > Metazoa > Chordata > Mammalia > Cingulata > Chlamyphoridae > Chaetophractus > Chaetophractus vellerosus. The sequence goes on along the minus strand of PVKH010020555.1, from coordinate 7,540 downwards.
ACTGCCAGCCCAGGGACACACATCATGGCATTATAGCTGAATGGCACTGTCATATGTAAGCAGAGCATGCCAAGTACATTACAGCTCTTACAGTCTTCCTGCTGCTCTGCTCAAGTGCCTTTGTTACTATTGTATTATGCATTTATGTCCCTTTGCCCACTTTGCCCACAATAGGAATTTAAATAATTGCCAAAAAAGGATCTTATTCATCATCTTTTTCATTACCCTTTTAGAAGTTTTCAGAAAGTTGTTTTTATACCTGATTTAGTTTCTGTGTCAGCATGAGATAGTATTTAAATTGTGTTTTGTGGCGTCCCAGGAACTCTGAGGAATCCCTGAGAGACTGACAACCTACACTAGGAGATGGGGCTGAGTAGGATTAGGCTCATCCACATGCAGCTTTCAATCAACATAGTATATATTTATTGTCTTTATGTGTTGCAAGCTTTCATAAGAATGAAGAATTTATGGCTAACCAGTGTTTTAGAAACTGCCAACTGGTGATGTTAATTTAAGAATAACTAACAGTGACTTATTTAAAAATCATATTATCTTGATTAAATGCCATTATTCCAGTATTCCTAGGATGTTCTTTGTGGTTACATATTTAATAAGTCAATTTAATAAAAAATAGATACAGGAATATTCAGATATTTTTGTTTTTCTTCTGTTATGGTGGTCTGTGCTTTCCAAGGAATTTCTTCTCAAATTTATATTGGCATAAAGTTATTAATGGTCACTTCCTCTAATCTTTCTAATATCTGAAGATCTGTCATGATGTACCCTTTTTTTTATTCCTGATGTTGTTAATTTGTGTTTTCTTTCATACTTCTTGATTATTCTTGATAGGAGATTATCAGTTTATTCTTTTCAAACAGCCGAACTTTTGGTTTTGTTTTCTGTTTTCTTTTCCAACCTTTATTTATTTATTTTTTGGTTACATATCCCCCCCTTTCTGCTTGCTCTTACTGTGTTCATTTCTCTGCGTTCTTCTGTGTATGCTCTGTATCCCCCTGTTGCGGCGACGCGCTGAGCCAGGTCACCACTCAGGCGGCTCCGCTCCGTTTGCGGGTGGGTCTGCTTCCGTTCACAGGCGGCTCCGCTTCTGTTCACGGGCGGATCTGCTCTGTTCCAGGGTGACTTGCCCTGTCCGTGGTGGCTTTTTTTGCCCTGCCCACGGCGGCTCTGCCCCGCCCATGGCGGCTTGCCCTTCTCAAGGCGGTCTGCCCACTTTGGAGAGGTCCCCGGGAACCGAACATGGGGCCTCCCATGTAGTGAACCGGCGCCCTATCCACTGGGCTACAGCCTGCCCCCCCCCCACACAACCTTTATTTTGAAATAAATTCAAATTTATAGAAAAGTTGCATAAATAGTAGAAAACTCCTGTATACTGTTTACTCAGATTCACCAACTTTTAACTTTTTGCCACATTTATTGTAATCATTTCCTATCTATCCTATTATTATTTTTTCTCAGTCATTTTAGACTAGGTTACCTAATAAATTGCCTTCTCAGTACTTCAGTGTATATTTCTTAAGAAAAAGGTTTTTCTTACATAACCATAGTACAGTTATCAAATTCAAGAAATTTAACATTGATACAATATTTATATCTACTTTAAGTCCATTTTCCTCTTGCCACCATACTGTCCTTTGTAGCATATTCTTTTCCTCTAGCAATGGATCTGGTCCCATTTAGATGGCATGCTTGTTCAGTCTCCTTTAATTTGGAACAGTTCTTCTGTATCTTTATTTTTCATTACGTTGGCATTTTTTAAGAAGACGGGTCAGTTATTTTATAGAACGTTTCACATTTTGATTTATCCGATATTTCCTTGCTTTTAGATTCATATTAAGCATTTTCTATGGAATGTCTTATGAGTCCTACTGTATCCTTCTTGGGAGGCTTGCTTCCCATTTTGGTAATTTCTACTCTTACCTTTGTTCCTCTTTGGTATCTTCGAGTTTAATTTGCTGTTCTTTTTCTGGCTTCCTAAAAAGAATACTTATGTCACCAGTATTTTGCCTTTTAAAAACTACATGCATTTAAGTTTTGAAATGTATTTTCGTTGTCTTTATTCAAAATATTTTCTAATATCCATTGTCATTTCCATGTTAATCCATTGTTCAATTTAGAATTTATTTTATAAACTCTAAATAGTTGGGGACTTTTCTAGTTAATTTTTCGTTATTGACGTCAATCTTAATTACACTTAAAATGTTTGGTTTTTAATTTCATACTTTGTAATTTGTTGGGACTTGCTTTATGTTATGGTACATCATATGAGCAGTTGTGTTAAATTGTAGTAAATTTTCTGTGTGAATTTGGAAATAATTTGTATTCTTCAGAGACTTGTTTTAATCTCTAAACATCATAGGGAATGTGTCTACTTTATGTATTTTTTTATTATTAGAGATGTAGGTTGACAGAAAAATCATGCACAAAATAGAGTTCCCATATACCCCCCCTCACATGCGGTTTTCCCTATTTCTTAGCACTTTTCATTAGTGGGGTACCTTTCTTACAATTGATAATACATTATTACAAATATACTATTAGCTGTAGTTCATAGTTTAGAGTTCACTGTGTCGTACAATCCTATGGTTTTTTAAAATTTCATTCTAGTAACATAAACAACCTAAAATTTCCTGCTTTTAACCACGTTCAAATAATACAATTCAGTGGAGTTAATTATATTCACACTGCTGAGCTTCTGTCACCATCAACCATTACCAAAACTTTTTCATCACTGCAAATGTAAACTCCGTACAGGTTAAGCGTTAATCCCCCATTCCAGGTCCCTATCCCAGCCTTGGGTAACCTGTAATCTCGCTTCTGACTTCATAAATTTGCTTATTCTAATTAATTCATATCAGTGAGACCATACAATATTTGACCTTTTGTGTCTGGCTATGTTTATATTACTCAACATGATGTCTTCAGGGTTCATAGATGTTGTCACATGTATCAGATCTTCATTCCTTTTTTTTTTTTTTTTTTTGAGGTACTGGGGTAGGGAATTGAACCTGGGACCTCGTGTGTAGGAAGCCGGCATTCAACCACTGAGCCACATCAGTTCCTCTGAGTTGGATTTTTCCTTTGTTTGCTTGTTGTTGTTGTTGTTGTTGTTGTTTTTCATTTTTAGGAGGCATCGGGAACTGAGCCTGGGACCTCCCATGTGGGAAGCAGGCACTCAACTGCTTGAGCCATATCTGCTCCCCAATCTTCCTTTTGAAGGCAGAATAATATTCCATTGTGTGCATATATCACATTTTGTTTATATATTCATCTGTTGATGGACACTTGGATTGCTTACATCTTTTTGCTGTCGCGAATAATGCCATTATGAACATTGGTGTGTAATACCTGTTCAAGTCCCTGCTTTCAGTTTTTCTGGGTATATACCTGGAAGTGTGATAGCAGGGTCATATTGTAATTCATACTCAACCTCCTAAGGAACTGCCAAACTGTTTTCCACAGCTGCTGCACCATTTTACATTCCCACCAATAATGAGTGTTTCTATTTCTTATTTCTTCACAACTACTTCTTTACTTGTTATTTTTCTTTTCTTTTTTTTTTTTTAATAGTAGCCATTCTAATAGATGTAAAATGGTATCTCATTGTGGTTTTGATTTGCGTTTTGCTAATAGCTAATGATATTGAGCATCTCTTCATGTGCTTATTGGCCATTGTATATCTTCTTTGGAGAAATGTCTATTAAAGTCATTGGCCCATTTTTCACCTGGGTTGTTTGTCTTTTTGTTGTTGATTATAGGATTTCTTTATATGTTCTGGATATTAAATCCTTTTTGGATATGTTTTCTTCCATTTGATAGGTTGTCTTTTTACTTTCATGATAAAGTCTTTTCATGCACAAATTTTAAAATTTTGATGAAATCCCATTTATCTAATTTTTTTCTTTTGTTGTTCATGCTTTTGGTGAAAAGTCTAAGAAATCATTGCCTAACAAAAGGTCCTGAAGATGCTTTCCCCATGTTATCTTCTAGGACTTTTTTTTAACAGTTCTGGTCCTTATATTTATGCCTTTGATCCTCTCATGTGGGAGGGAGACACCCAATCACTTGGGCCACCTCCGCTCTCTGCTTGTTGTGTGTCTCATGGTGTTTCCTTGCTCTGTCTCTTCGTTGTGTCATCTTGCTGTGATGTTTTGTTACGTCAGCTTGCCATGCCAGTCCGTTGCATCAGCTCGCCGTGCCACCCCATCACGTCAGCTTGCTGTCTTGCTTGTCTTCTTTAGGAGGCACTGGGAATTGAACCCGGGAACTCCCATATGGTAGGTGGGCACCCAACTGTTCGAGCCACATATGCTTTCCACCTTTGATCTATTTTGAGTAAACTTTTTTATATGGTGTGAGGTAGGGTCTATCTCCATTATTTTGCATGTGGATATCCAGTTTTCCCAGCACCATTTGTTGAAGAGACTATTATTTCCCCATTGAGTGTACTTGGCACTCTTGTCAAAAATCAATTGGTCATAGATGTGAAGGTTTATTTCTGAACTCTCACTTCAGTTCCATTGGTCTGTATGTTGGTCCTTTTGCCATTTCCTTGCTGTTTTGATTACTGTGGCTTTGTAATAAATTTTGTTTTTTAAAATATTTATCTATCTATCTATTTATTTATTTTAGCCACTCCCTCCCCCCCATTTGCTGTTTTGTGTCCATTTGCTGGGAAATTCTCTGTGTCTGTTTCCGGCCCTGTCTTCTCATCCTTCTCCTCTTGTCTTCACTGGGATTCAATCCTGGGGACCTCCGATGTGGGAGAGAGGCGTTCTGCCACCTGCACCATCTCAGTTCCTGGTTTTTCGGCACATCTTGTCTTGGCTCTCCCCTGTGTCTCTCTCCTGTTACGTTATCATCTTGCTGTGTGGCTTGGCGAGGCTTGGCATGCCCATGTGCAGAGCCTGGTGGCACGCCTGTCTTCTCTCTATATATATTTTAAATTTTACTGGGAGGTACCGGGGATCTTACTCAGGTCCCTCCATATGGCAAACCGATGCCCAACCATTCAAGCCACATCTGCCCCCTGTATTAAGTTTTATAATTGGGGTGTGTCAGTCCTCCAATGTTATTCTTTTTCAAGATGGATGAGCTATTATTTGAGGCCCCTTACCCTTCCATTTGAGTTTAATAATTAGTTTTTTCCATTTCTGCAAAGAAGACTGTTGGAATTTAGATTGGAATTGCATTGACTCTGTAGATTGTTTAGGATAGAATTGACATCAGACAATATTTAGTCTTCCAATCCATGAACATGGAATGTCCTTCCATTTATCAAGGTCTTCTTTGATTTCTTCTACTAATGTTTTGTAATTTCTCATATACAAGTACTTTACATCCTTGGTTAACTTTATTCCTAGAATCTTGGTTATTTTTGTTGCTATTTTAAGTGGAATTTTTTTCTTGATTTACTCTTCAGATTGTTACTAGTGTTTTGAAACACTGCTTATTTTTGCATGCTGATCTTGTACCCTACCACTTTGCTGAATCGTTTAATTGGTTCTAGTAGCTTTGTTGTGTACTTTTCAGGATTTACTACATATAGGATCATGGCATCTGCAAATAGGAAAAGTGTTTCTCCTTCCTTTCCAATTTGGTTGCCTTTTATTTATTTTTCTTACCTAATTGCTCTGGCTGGAGCTTCCAATTCAATGTTGAATAACATTGGTGACAGTATTGAATAACAGTGGTGACAGTGGACATCTTGTTCCTGATGGTAGCAGGAAAGCTTTCAGTTTTTTACCGTTGCATATGATGTTGGCTGAGAGCTGTGGGTTTATCATAAATGCCCTTTTTCATGTTGAGGAAGTTTCCTTCTATTTGTAGTTTTGTAGTGTTTTTATCAAGAAGGGGTACTGGAATTTTTCAAATGCCTTTGCATGAATTCAGATGATTGTGTGACTTTTGTCCTCCATTTTATTAATATTGTGTGTTATATTAATTGATTTTCTTATGTTGAACCACGCTTGCATACCTGGGATAAATGTCACTTGATCACGGTGTATAATTATTTTACTATGCCTTTGGATTCAGCTTGCTAGTATTTTGTGGAGTGTTTTGGCATCAATATCCATAAGGGATATTGGTGTGTAATTTTCTTTTCCTGTGTTCTCCTTATCTGGCTTTGGTATTAAAGTGATGTTGGCCTCATATAATGAGTTAGGAAGTGTTCCCTCCACTTTGGTTTATGGAAGGTTTGAATACGATAGGTCATAATTCTGCTTGGAATATTTGGTAAAATTCATTAGTGAGGCCAACTGGTCCCTGGCTTTACTTTGTTGGGAGAGTTTTGATTACTAATTGAATTTCTTCATTTGTTATTGGTGGTATGTTAAGATCTTATATTTCTTTTTGAGTCAGTCAACACAGCTTGTGTATTTCTCGGAATTTTTCCTTTTCATCTCGGTTATTTAATTTGTTGGCGCACAGTTGTTCGTCGTATTTATAATCCTTTTTATCTCTGTGTGGTTGGTAGTAATGTCTTCTCTTTTATTTCTGATTTTAGTTATTTGTCTCCTCTCTAGTTTTTCCTTTCTCAGTCTACCTCAAGGTTTGTTGATTTTAATGATCTTTTCAAAGAACCAGCTTTGGAAGCTTTGTTGAGTCTCTCTATTGTTTAAGTCCCTATTTCATTTATCTCTGCTCTAATCTTTGTGATTTCCTTCCTTCTGCTTGCTTTGGGTTTAGTTTGCATCTCTTTTTCTAGTTCTTCCAGTTGTGAGGTTAGGTCTCTGATTTGAGATCATTTTGCTTTTTTAAAGTAAGCATTTCAAGCACTAAATTTCCCTCTCAGCACTGCTTTTGCTGCATCCCATAAGTTTTGGTATGTTGAGTTTTCATTTTCATTCACCTCAAGATATTTCCTAATTTCCCTTGTGATTTCTTCTTTGATCCCTTGATTGTTTGAGTATGTTTTTTAATGTACACATATTTGTGAAATTACCAGTTCTCCCTCTGCTGTTGATTTATAGCTTCATTTAGTTGTGGTCAGAGAAGATATCTTGTATGATTACAATATATTTTAATTTATTGAAACTTGTTTTGTGACTTACCATGTGATCTATCCTGGATAATGAACTATGTGCACTAGAGAAGAACATGTATTCTGCTACTGAGTGAAGTGTTCTATTTGTGTCTGTTAGGATTAGTTGGTTTAGAGTATCTTTCAGGTCTTTTATTTCTCTATTCATCTTTTGTGTAGATGTTCTATCCATTATTGACAGTGGTGTTTTGAAGTCTCCTACTGTTAATATAGAACCGTCTATTTCTGTCTTGAAATCTCTTAATATTTGCTTCATATATTTTGGGACTCTGCTGTTAAATGCATATATATTTATACTAGTTATGACTTCTTGTTGAATTGACCCCTTTACTGGTGTTTAGTGACCTTCTTTGTCTTTCCTAACAGTTTTTGACTTAAACGTCTGTTTTATCTGATATTAGTGTAGCTACCCCAGCTCTCTTTTGGTTACTATTTGTGTAGTATATATTTGTATCTATTTGTATGTATATTTGTATG
>PVKH010020554.1:0-14549 GCA_004027955.1 Chaetophractus vellerosus | reverse complement strand
ATGAGAATGCCCAGAATAAGATATTAGTTTATGTTCTGAAATGGCATAATGTTTATGAAAGGGCTATAAGATTGCAAGATAGTGTTATTTTTACTTTTATTGCCTTGGGATATGAACTGAGTACAAGTCTCCATTCTGGGTTCCTTAGGGGTGTCATACAGCACTAGCATGGAGTAGAAGAAACTCTCCCCTCCAGTGAGTCTGATTTTGTATTTGACTTTCAAACTCTATAGGAGTTAGATCACAAACACATGAGTAGAAGCTGAGGCAGGGCATATGGCATTAAATACCTGGATGTACCTTATGTTATGGATATAAATTTATTGCTGATCATATTTGAGCCTTTTATTTTTTGGCATGTAAAGGATAGATGAAAATCCCCCCATCTGTAACTAGTGAGATGTTCCAGAATTGTGTTTTTCTAATAATTATAACGGATTATCATGCTTTTGTATATACAATCTGTCAAGTCCACATAGCTGAAGAGGATGCAAATAGTCTATGGAATCTACAAGTCCTTATTGCTCTAAAATATTTCACTAGAATTTGGTGTTCTGATTTTTTTTTTTTTTACCTTATTTTGTTTTAAGTACATGTAAGTAAGACACCGATAAGGTTACATAATTGTTTCAGGCTTTTCCTCATTTAAATCCTTTAAGCGTTCATGTTGTTCACTTCTCAAAAATAAACAGCATGTGCTCACACCCGTTATGACGCATTAGGCAAGAAGACCAACATGTTTGCCAGGATAGAATTGACAAGAATTTCATGGAATTCATAAAACATCTATGTTTATTAAAAATGCACAATATTGTCTACTAGCTTTAAAGGGTGGAAGGCAAAACAAAAGCAAGATTTGGTGATTGAGCAGCTGTCATGGTAGATAGAGCCAGCAAAGAGCATAGTACCTTCACTTTAGAACCACAGCGAGGAGGAAAATGCTTTATCCAGGGCCATGCAGGGAAGGCACAATCCTGAAATCCCAAACCCCTAATCCATTGGCAGGGCTAATATGCCACGGGTGTGGGCATGTGCATGAAGTTTAAGCATATTGGTTCCTCAAGAGCTTGTGGTCAAAATAAATCTCTGTTTTTATTTTTATTTTGTTTTTTATTGAGTAGCACAACTACCTCTCGTTAGATTTTAGGCTGTCTGACAGCAGACACCTAATAATTGTTTGTCTTCACACCCCCATAGAATTTCCATGGTGCCTTACACTTACTTGGTACTCAATACATTTTTGTGAAATTGAGTTACCGACTCTGGATTTAGGGGGAATTGGTAAATGAGCATTGGTAGTTGAGTATTTATTTATTCAACTGTTTAATTATTCATTAGATAATATTTTGTTAAATATCTGCCATGTGCCAGCATTATGTTTTTCTTTGGGGTTGTACTGGTAAGCAAATGTAGATATAGACCCTCATACTCGTGAAATGGAAAATGCAGAGTACAAATGAAAAAACAATATTTAAAATATTAAAAATCAGATAGTCAGATGAATTAATATATAAATGAAGGTCTGCACAAAAGTTTTAAACTAGCCATTTTATTGTCTTACTAAACTAAGTTTCTCATACCGTATGCCTGCTTATCAAGTGATACAAGTTTTAAACCAAATTGTTTTTTGAATCATTTCAGTAATTTCCAAATCATTGGTCCCTTTCTGAATCATGACATAGAGAATCACATCAAACTGTTCCAGTGCCTTTATGAAATGGCCTCCTTAACAAACCCTTGGAGGTGTGCCGGGCATGACGCCCCCACATGAGGGCGCGATACTCACCTGATGATAGCGCTTCCCGTGTGGCCTGGATGCAGGGAAACCTTGTCGTGGCGGTGGCCAACAACCCTGCGCCAATACTGCTTGCCCTGCCACTGCCCACCCTGCCCGCTCTGTGCTATTCTGAGGCGGTGACAGCCGCTGCCCATGACTCCGCTGCCGTGGTCACACGTGGTGATATGTGGGTGGGGGCAGGGGGCACATCTTCCCCAACACTGCACCCAGCCCCATTCCCAGCCTCCACTGCTGCTGCTCCTCAGCAATATCGTTCGGTCACTTCTTACAGGGCAATAAAGTATAGAATTCATCAACGGGATTGAAAGCAGATTAGTTTCAGCAAACAGTACAGTAAAATGTCAGCCTCGTATGCAGGTGCTCATATAATACTTTACATTTTTAAATTGCTAAAAAAGAGCCTTCTTATGTCTGGACATGATAATAAAATCAGGAAGAAACCTTTTTAAACCAATGTATCTTTTTTTAATGATACATTTTCTGTGCAAGACATTTTTCTTTGGGCCAAGAGGATTGGAGGTCAGATGTAATATATACCAACAAGATTTTGTCTTGGAAAATTACCCCAGTGGCTTTAGGATTACAATGTGTGATTAATAATAGCCTTACATATAGCTGTTCCTATAGTATGAATGTGAAACTTAGAGTTTAGTCGACTATAGATCCAGATGACAATAAAACATGTCTAGGAGAGTGTATGTGCTCCATGGGAACTCAATACACGTACAGTTGATTTTATGAAGTGACTGGTATAGTACTAACAATACAGTTATATATATTAACTGTGGCCCCATTAGCTGAGATGTTTATCTCACTAGATTACTACCCATATTTATGGCAGTAAAATATTCATATTCTGAATCAATGATCTTGATGCATCACAGTGTAGTTCAGGGTTATGGGTATTAGAAGCTAATAGCATGGGAACAAAGACATGCTAAATGCTGTATGTGGATGCATAGTTTAAAAAATGATATAAATATAATTTTATAATTAAATGATAAATGGCAGCATTGTTAATAAATGTTTTGATAAATTCTTATTAATATTACAATCATGTTAAATCCCGTCGATTCTTTTAAAAATATTAGGAAACCAAACCTTTTCCTGAGTCAATGACTGCAGCTATACTCTGTCCTATTAATCCAGGGACATTGGTCTTAAGGATGATGTAAGGAAAGACAATGGATAAGTGGGTTCAAACTTCGCCACTTTGAAATAAATCCTAATACATATTTTAGAATGTTCATGAAAGGTTTTTCTTTACATTTGAGTCAGTGCTTCTTCACATAAAAAGAAAATAATATCAATAGTTTATGAATGGAAATTCAGTCTATGAATCCATCCTCAATAATCTACTTTTACACCAAATGGGCAGTGCTTAGTACTTATTACTGTAGATATACATGGAGATAGTTGAGGAATGAAATGTATCAAAGGATTAAACACTTGTCCTGAATATAATGTTGAAGTTTTTAGAGACTAATGAAGTTCTGGAGTGCTTCTCAGAGCAACACATTTTTCAGAAAAGCTTTATTTTTTTAAAAGAACAAAACATTATTAGGTATTAAGACAATATGCAAAGCCAGGATTAAAATGTAGCACTGCTTTTTAGCCCTATTAAACATCTTTTCTTGTATTACAAAATGGAAGTTAAATGTGAAGGAATATGTTCATGATTTAGTATTTTAGCATAAAAGTTTTATATCTTTTGTAAAATGAAAATGTTGACTATTTTCCTTTCTATTTGTTTTAATATTAAAATTTATTCAACATACACTGAAATGTAGAAACTCATTCATTGACAAAAGAAATCTATTCGCTGATAGGACTAAACTTTTCTTCTTTAGTAATAGGTTTTTAACTTGAGACTATTGGTGAAATCACTGCACACACACATATTTCTAAAAATAAATTTTTTAAAAGTTTGTGTCCTCCTCATTTACCAATCTGAAGAGTTGACTCTATATTGTTAACACTTTATTCTAATATTAACAAATCCATGCATATTTAGGATAACGAAATCAGGTGTTTACGCACTATCATCTCATAAGAAAAGATATAGATGATTTTCATTCTAAAGCTTTTGGCTTTTAAAACTCTTCACTATTTTAGATAGTAGGTTGTATGGATAAATATTCAGCAACATTAAAAAATAAAGCATTCTGAAAACAGAATTTCCATCGTGGCTATTTCCTTGATGTTCTGACCGTGAATGAGTTGAATGAACGTAGTGAGTGATAAGGATTTATGTTTGCATTGTCAAAAAGGCTATTCCCAAGCAATCTCTCTAAGTTAAGTTCAAGTTCCTCCAGAATAGGTCTCAAATGTATTCAGTTGTATTCTCATTAATTACTTATGCATATTATTCATCTAGAGTAGTCTTGTTGCACTAAAAAAAAGATGTGAACAGTTGGAAGTACAGTTAGGATTAGGTTTTCTCTCTAATTAAAGGTTATATATTGTTTTCTTCCTGACTGGATGATTCTTTGGGTCTTAAATCAAGTGCCATAAATCCCCTGAGAGACTTTTTCTATGTCATTTTTTATGTATCTTTAACTTTCAATGTGAGAAGTCTTGTGTGTTCTCTGCATTTTTTTCTTTCCAAGAAAGAGCCCAGGAAGTCTCACCTGTGGTGAAACCCTATTTGGTAATTCATTTTACGATTTGCAACTCTGTAAAATAAAAACAGAAAAAGAAAAATTATTGTCCCCAAAGGAAGAATCCAGTTGGTAGGTGGATGGCTTATGTTTTTACCATGAAGGCGACCAGTGGGACTCTGTTATTGGTGAAACTTCAAAACTCCAGTAAAATCTTTTATTTTAGGTGGTAGTGGTAGATGATGGAAGTTGGCACCTTAGTTATTTATAACAAAGTTGTAAAAAACAAAACACTACCTCTGATACCTTTAGAACCCATACACAGTCAAATGAACTTCTGAATAACATGTAAGACAAATCTTGTTTTTCACATAATTCAAGTATAATGTTATCTTATTTTTGCTAAAATGTGGTTCCAAAATGCTAGAGCAGCCCAAAGTAGATGGGACCCTACACTATTTATTTTTAGAGCTAAAGTATTGTCAAGAAAAATTAAGTGGCATTGTATGCCATCAGTAGTTATTGAATGCCACTGTGGGCAATTTACTGTGTATGTTGAGTAGGATACAAAGACAAACACTAAGGGACATCATGCTGATCATATATCAGTGGGCAATTGCATTTGTTTGTCTTGCCCCTTCCCATGCCTCTTCCACACTGTCTCCAGGTGAACATATGAATCTGGTTATTTGCTCTCCCTACTGAAAGCTCTTCTGGCGCCATATCTCCCAAGGATAAAGCCTAAATTCTTTAAGATAGGCTGTCAAGGCCTTGAAAATTTCATCATTACCCCCTCCACTAACCTTCCCACTCTTCTTCTGAATACACACGTTTTGTTTTAGTAACACCAAGTTGCTCACCATTCTTCAATTTCATCTTCATACTACTTTGTATATTTTCAGTTTGTGCATGTGCTTTCCTCCTTCTGGAACATTCCTCTGTCTGCTTACTTTGACTCCCTTCAAAATTAATATCAGAAGTCATTTCTTTTGGACCCTCACATCTATGGCCAACTGATATTTGACAAGGTTGCCAAGTCCACTCAACTGGGAAAGAATAGTCTTTTCAACATATGGTGCTGGAGAACTGGATATCCATATCGAAAAGAATGAAAGAGTGAGTACCCCTATCACACCTTATATAAAAATTAACTCGGTAACGAAAACATTCTAAAATTGACTGAGGTGATGTATTAGTCAGCCAAAGGGGTGCTGATGCAAAATACCAGAAATCTGTTGGCTTTTATAAGGGGAATTTATTTGGCGTAGAAGCTTACAGTTACCAGGCCATAAAGTGTAAGTTACTTCCCTCACCAAAGTCTGTTGCCACATGTTGGAGCAAGATGTCTGCTGACATCTGCATGGGTTCAGCCTTCCTTTGCGTCTTAAGGCTCCATGGTCCCAGCTTCTTCCAATATCAGCTGTAGGCTGGAATAAATCTCATCTCTCTCCTGGGACTTGTTCATCTCTGGGCCCAGCTGTTCTGTTTCTCCACAAGGTCAGATATAGACTATCAGGCTCTCTTTCTGGGGCTTCTGGAGCCATCTCTATTCCTCTGTGTTCTTTTCCTGTGTGTTTACTTCCAGGAGCTCCAGCATTGAAACTCCAACTCTCTGCCATGTTGTTTTCTCTGTGAGTCCCCACCGCCTTGGTAGGCAGGGACTCAACATCTTACTGATGTGGCCCAAAGCCCTAATCATAATTTAATCAAGTAAAAGTGGAACTTCTGAAGTTAATACAATATAATATGCCCAGAGGAAAAGACCAGTTTGCAAACATAATCCAATATCTATTTTGGAATTCATAAACAATATCAAACAATATCAACGGCTACAGGTGAAGACAGCACAGATCTGTGATGAAAATGAGAGCCACTGAATGTACACTTTGAATGTATTGTCCAAAGCATGGGACTGTATAACACAGGGAATCCAGTGGTGGAAATGGGCTGTGGTTAACAGAACAAATATGAGAACGTTCTCTCATGAACTATAACAAATATATAATATTAATACAGGGTGTTAATAATCAGGTGGGTTGGGGGAAAATACACCAAATGTAAGATATGGGCTATAGTTAGTAATAATATTTTGATGATCCTCTTTAATAGTTTGTAACAAATGTTTCACAACAATGCAAGGTGTTGGTGGTGGGAAAATGTATGGGAGCCATGTACGAGAATATGCCTATTTGTTTTGTAAGTTTACAACTTTTACTATACATTTATTGTTTATGTATGTTCATGTATACTTCAATAATTTTTTAATGAAAAAAATGAAAAGAAAAGGAAAAAAATTAACTGAAATTAGATCAAAGACCTAAATATAGAGCCAGGCCCATAAAACTCCTAGAAGAAAATGTAAGGAAGCATCTTCAGGATCTTGTGGTAGGCATTTACACCCACAGCACAAGCAATGGGAAAAAAAATAGATAAATGGGACCTCCTCAAAATGAAACACTTTTCTGCTTTAAAGGACTCTGTCAAGAAAGTGAAAAGGCAGCCTACGCAATGGGAGAAATTTTTTAGAAACCAAATATCTAATAAGGGTTTAATATTCAAAAGTATAAAGAAATCCTACAACTCAACAATAAAAAGACAAAAATCCAGTTTAAAAATGGGCAAAAGACTTGAGTAGACATTCCTATGAAGAAGAAATACAAATGACTAAAAAGCACATGAAAAGATGCTCAATATCGCTAGCTATTAGGGAAATGCAAATCAAAACCACAATGAGATATCATTTCACACCTACTAAAATGGCCACTATTAAAAACAACAACAACAGAGAATGACAACTGTGGGAGAGGATTTGGAGAAGGAGGAACACTCCTTCATGGTTGGTGGGAATTAAACTGGTGCAGCCACTGTAGAAGATAGTCTGGTAGTTGCTCAAGAAGCTAAGTGTAGAATTGCCATAAGATTCAGCAATTCTGCTGCTAGTTATATATCCAGAAAAACTGAAAGCAGGGACATGAACAGACATTTGCACACCAATGTTCATAATGGTATTATTCACAATTGCCAAGAGATGTAAACAACCCGAATGTACAACAACTGATGAATGGATTAAAAAATGTGCTATGTAGATACATTCTTCCCTCACCCTCCCCTCAGAACCTCTGGTGACCACTATATCTATGTTACAATTTCTTCCATTACTAGAATAATAATAAGTCTGCTTTAGCTCATAGTTGCATTCCCATCTTATGTTTGATCGTTCCTCAATCTTGAGGATTTGGGGATGGTGATGCCCACTCTACTTCCTATTGTTCAGTTCTAGTGTACAGAAACATTACTGTTTTTTTTTGTGTTGATATTGTATTCTCGCCACTTTGCTGAACTTGTTGATTAGTAGCTTTGTTGTAGACATTTCAGAATTTTCTAAATATAGGATTATATCATCTGCAAATAATGAGAGTTTTACTTCCTCTTTTCCTATTTGGGTGCCTTTTATTTTTATTTTTATTTCCTGTCTAATTGCTCTAGCTAGAACTTCTAGTACAATGTTGAATAGCAGTGGTGACAGTGGACATCCTTGTCTTGTTCCCAATCTTAGAGGGATAGCTTTTAATCTTTCCCCATGGAGTACAATATTGGCTGTGGGTTTTTCATAATTGCCCTTTATCACATTGAAGAACTTTCCTTCTATTTCTCTCTTTCAAAGTGTTTTTATCAAGAAAAGGTACTGGATTTTGTTATCGAGATGGTCGTGTGTTTTTTTCCCTTCAAATTGTTAATGTGGTGCAATATATTAATTGATATTCTTGTGTTGAACCATGCTTGCATACCAAGAATAAATCCTAATTGGTCATGGTGTATTCTTTTAATATGCTATTGGATTCTATTTGCAAGTATTTTGCTGAAAATTTTAGAATCTATGTTCATTAGAGAGATTGGCCTGTAATTTTCTTTTCTTGTAATATCTATATCTGGCTTTGGTATTAGGGTAACGTTGGCTCCAAAAATGTGTTGGGTAATTTTCCCTACTCTTCAATGTTTTGGAAGAGTTTAGACAGGATTGGTATTAATTCTTCTCAAAATGTTTGGTAGAATTCACCTGTGAAGCCATCTGGTCCTTTACTTCTCTTTGTTGTGAGATTTTTGATAACTGTTTCAATCTCCTTAATTGTGATTGGTTTGAGTTCTCATATTTCTTGTAGAGTCAATGCAGGTTGTTTGTGAGTTTCTAGGAATTTGTTCATTTCTTCTAGTTTTTCTAATTTGTTGGCATACAGTTTCTCATAATATCCTCTCATGATCTTTTTTTTTTCCTGTGGGATCAGTTGTAACTAGCCCCCCCCTTTCATTTCTGATTTTATTTGCATCTTCTCTCTTTTTTTCTTTGTTAGTCTAGCTAAGGGTTTGTCAATTTTATTCATCTTCTCAGTGAACGAGCTTTTGGTTTTGTTGATTTTCTCTATTGTTTTTTTGTTGTTGTTGTTCTCAATTTCATTTATTTCTGCTCTAATCTTTATTATTTCTTTCCTTCTGCTTGCTTTGGGATTGGTTTGCTGTTCTTTTTCTCATTCTTCCAGGTGTTCATTAGATCTTTGATTTTAGCTCTTTCTTCTTTTTTAATATTTAGGCCTACAAATTTTCCCTCTCAGCTCTGCCTTTGATGTATCCCATAAGTTTTGATAAATTGTGATCTCTGTTTCATTTGTCTTGAGATATTTACTAATTTCTCTTACAATTTCTTCTTTGACCCTCTGATTGTTTAGGAGTGTGCTGTTCACATATTAGCCCTCACGCATTTGTGAATTTCCCCCTTTCCCATCTATTAATGATTTCCAGCTTCATTCCTTTATGATCTGAGAAGGTAATTTGTATAATTTCAATCTTTTTATTTTTATCGAGACTTGCCTTGTGACCAACATGTGGTGTATCTTGGACAAAGACCCATGAGCACTTGAGAAGAATGTATAACCCGCTGATTTGGGGTGCAACTTTCTGAATATGTCTGTTAGGACTAGCTAATTTTTCATATCTTCAAGACCTCTGTTTCCTTGTTGATCTTCTGTCTAGATCTATCTAATGGTGTGAGTGATGTGTTGCAATCTCCAACTATTATTGCAGAGATGACTATTTCTCCCTTTGGTTTTGCCAGGCTTTGCCTTATGTGCTTTGGAGCACCTTGGTTAGGGGCATAGATATTTATAACTGTTACTTCTTCCTGGTAGATTACTCCTTTTATTAATATACAATACCCTTCTGCATGTCTTATAACTTTTTTACATTTAAAGTCTGTTTTGTCTGATATTAGTATAGCTACCCCTGCTCTTTTTTGGTATTTGTTTGTGTGGGATATCTTTCTCCAACTTTTCACCCTCAGCTGATTTGTATCCCTGGATCTAAGGTGAGTCTCTTGTAGACAGCATATGGATGGCTCATGTTCTTTTATCCATTCTGTCAGTCCATATCTTTTATTGGGGAGTTAATCTATTCACATTCAATGATATTACTGTAAATGCATTATTTACTTCTACCATTTTATTCTTTAACTTTCATGTGTCATATCTTATTTTCATCTGTCTTTTTACCCTTTCGGCTATCCTTTCTGATAGTCTTCCTTTCTACACTCTCCTCCAAATTACTCTCTCCCGTCTTTTTCTTTTGGGCCGGAAAACTCCCTTTAACACTTACTGCAATGCTGGATTCTTTTTTCACGAATACAGTTAGTTTCTGTTTTTGTGTGTGATTATTTTAAACTTCCCTTCATATTTGAAGAACAGTTTTGCTGGATTATGAATTCTTGGCTGGCAATTTTTCTCTTTTGTATCCTAATTATATCATGCCACTGTCTTCTTGCCTCCATGATTTCTGATGAGAAATCTGCACTAAATTTTACTGGGCATCACTTGTATGTGATGATTTGCTTCTCCCTTGCTGCTCTCAGAATTTTCTCTTTATCTTTGACATTTGACATTCTGAGTAGGTCTTGGAGTAGGTCTATTCAGATTTATTCTGACTGGGGTATGCTAGACTTCTTGGATATGCAAATTCATTTCTTTCATAAGAGCTGGGAAAATTTCAGCCATTATTTCCTCAAATACTCATTTTGCCTCTTTTCCTTTCTCTTCTCCTTCTGGAACTCTCATAGCACATATGTTATTGCATTTTGTATTATCATTCAATTCCCTGAGCCCCTGCTTAATATTTTCTTTTCTCTCTTTGTTCTGCTCTCTCTTCAATTTCATCTGTCTGGCTTATGCATCATTTATTCTTTCTACAGTCATTTTGAGTCTGCTGTTGTATGTTTATAATGTATTTTTTTTTTTTGGTACCGGGGCTAGGGATTGAACCTGGGACCTTGCATGTGGGAAGCCAGCACTCAACTACTGAGCCACATCGACTCCCCTGAGTTGGTGTTTTATTGTTCTTTTGCTTGTTGTTTGTTTTTGTTTTTAGGAGGTACCAGGAACCGAACCCAAGTCTTTGCATGTGGGAAGCAGGTGCTCAACCACATGATCCATTACTGCTCCCTTATAATGTGTTTTTGATCTCACATGTTGTGTCTTTCATTCCCATGAGCTCTGATATTTTTCTGTTCAGATTTTCAAATTCTTCCTTGTGCTTACCCCATAAGAAACAGATTCTTGAAAGAACTTAGAATAAACAGTAGGGGATTCTTTTTACCCCAGAGTCAGGAGTAGGTTGTTCCAAGAATGGTTCAGCAACTTCACAAGGCCAATCTCTGTGGATACTTCTTTATGATTCTGTTGACATTTCCTCATTTTCACTAGGTGGTGGCTAAAATTTCAAGCACCATGCCTTCTCACCAGTCCTCAAATGTAAGAAGAAAGAGATAAGCTTTTCTTCATACATTGTATTTTATCAGGAAGAAAATCTTTCTCAGATATATCTCCATCGGACATGAATAAGTCAAATACCTACTAAACATTTTCTGGCAAACAGAAGTAGGATTGCAATTACTGCCATGCACCTATTATGATTCATTTCCCAGTGTTTGAGACATTACTGCCCAGAATCTGAACCAAAGCAGTCTTCTGTTAACAAGAGAAAACCTGACGTTCTCTGGGTAGGCTTTCAAGTCTCTGCCTCAATACCTAAGAGTCAAACCCTTAGTGACCTTTGTAAGAGGAAAACAGAATCACTTGTGATCTTTTCATTTCTATATTCTCAAATCCACAGTCCTAGCAATGATTCTTCAGCTCTCCAGCAGGGTCTTCATTAATCCATATGCTCATGACGCCTAGGTCCATTTCTCCAGCTATGCACTCTTTTGAGTTTTAGATCCATGTATTTACCTCAGATGTCTCATATTTACAAAATACTCAACAGGCCCAAAACTGAATTTTCAAACTTTCAGTCCAAGCTGCTTCTACTCTTTGATTCCCTTCCTCAGAAAATGGCATCACTGTCATCCCAACTGCTTAAGCCATTACCACTTATATCCAATCACTGTATCTTGTGACTTTAGCCTCTTAACTATTTCTCAGATCCATTCATTTATCTCCATCCCAGTTATACTTTACCTCTGACCATCATTATCTCTTGCCTAGTTTGCTGCTACCTACCTCCCCTTTCCACTCTTGACCCTAAACTAACTACTTATTCTCCAGCTAGTGTGTTCTTTACAACAGCACTTGCTTAAAGGCTTTCAGTGTTTTGTTTTTGTTTTTACTGCTTTTGGATGAGTCTCTTTAACTTGGCACACAAGTGCCTTTGTGATCTGTCTCAGGTTAACCTCTCCATCTTTATCGCTGGACAATTCCTTCTCCACCACACACCACAACCTCCCTCAAAACTATTTTCCAGACATATGAATCAATTTTTACATCCTCTGAATAATTTGCTCTACAGACTCTGGACCTTCACATACAAACTTTGTAACTTCTTTTTTAAAATACATTTTTAAAATTTTTAAAAGATACTTAGATTATATAAATGTTACATAAAAAATATAGGGATTCCCATATGCCCCGCTCCCCATACTTTTCACACTTTCCCACATAAACAACATCCTTCATTAGTGTAGTACATTCATTGCAATGAATAAATGCATTTTGGGACGTTGCCACTAAGCATGGATTATAGTTTACATTGTAGTTTACACTCTCTCCCACATAATTTTGTAGGTTATGAGAAGATATATAATGGCCTATATCTGTTGTAGCAGTGTCATTCAGGACGATTCCCAAGTCCTGAAAATGCCCCCATGTTACACCTATTTTTCCCTCTCCTTGCCCTCAAGGCCTCCAGTGGCCACTGCCTCCACATCAGTGTTGTAATTTCTTCCATTGCTAGAATCACAATAAGTCTATAGTAGAATACCAGTAAGTCCACTCTAGTGCTTAGGCCATTCCCCAATCCTGAGGATTCTGGGATGGTGATGTCCACTCCACCTCTAATTGAGGGGGGGCTTCAATCCCATACAGCCGATGGATGAGACTCTCTTGCTTGCAGTTGTAGGCTCTCTCTTTTCCTTGGTATGGTGGTTGTCCATCTTCACCTCCTTGTTGTCCTGGGTGAGTCCAAGGAACTGGGGAGTAGGTGTTGCAACTCTGCTGAGGCTCAGGGCCCAGCTGGCACCTGGACAGCCCAAAGATTTAAGTCTCTTGGATGTACACCTACCAACTTCAGCACCAACTATAAGTTCAAATAGAAAGGACAGATGAGCCGTGTTTAGGGAAGCCATAATTGAGTCCAGCTCTTGTCACACTCAGGAGCACAAACTCCAAAGTAAGGTCCACTGGCAAGGAACCAAACTCTGGATCTATCTGCCCTGACCATAGTTCTGGGTGTCTACAGATCCCTCAGGAGCCCCACTACTTGGGGTAGTATCTAATGTGGCAAAGTGCTCTGTCTTCTGTTTACTCCGTCATCTTGTATCATGGCTACCATTTAGCCTCTTTAATCAGATGGTAAGAACTTAAGAAGTTCCAGGCATATGACCAAAGAGGAAATACTAAAAGGACACCCTGACATATTTAACACACAAACATGTAATTCAAGTCCCTGAAATAAAAGTAATCATCATGTTATCGACATCCTATGGTGGTTTCAGGATTATAAGCTAACCAATATGATAAGGTTAGTAAGCACTTTGCCTTTAGAACTTAAAACACTAAGAGATCTATGGAAATCATTGGGTCTCTTCCCTTGCTTTTATGGAGATTTGCATATAAATCTAAAGAAAATTTTAATTCTTAAATAAGTTATGAAAAAATGACTCTGTAATCCTTATGGTGCTCTAATTTTTATTTGATTCATCTATACACCATTACCTTAATGTGGTGCCATGGAAGAATTATCAGGATCACAGAGTAATCATGATTTTGTTAAAGCAACCCTTTTCACAGCCTTGTAAATAAGCACTCATTCTTTATAGTTGACTCAGAATCTTTACCTGCTCGACTGCTTCCATAGAGATACATTGACCATAAAAGGAATGAAACTTGCAGTGTTGCTTGTTACCTGGTGTAAATTATTACTCACTTTTGTGAGAAAGGAGATTGTTATTTCTAAGGTGGCCTTGTGTATATTCCACCTAAAAACCATCATATATTTTTTGCTGATGTATAATACACTTGGAATGTGTCCTTACTTATTTTTTTGTTAAATTTATGTAATAACATCTTATATAAGTCAAAGAATCACCCTACCCTTACTTAAATTACAAAGCTTTTTCAATTATTGTACCCAGAATGATCTTCTTACAGTTTAAAACAATTGAAATCTTCTTTGATACAGTACCTCTATCTCTGGAATTCTAAACTATGAAAATAATACAAAGTAGACAAATATGTTTATTTTATAATTTTTTAAATTTGAAAAATTTTTAAATTGGAAGAAGAGTATTTAATAGTAGGTCAAGAGTTCATTAAAATTTGACAAATAAAACACCTAAAAGATATTTATGGAGAGGGTTATATGTAGGAAAAATATTTAGTGAAAAAATCAGGAAACAAATTTTCATATATATCAACTATTAAATACATACTGTGTATACACAAAACAAAAACAGGAGATATGTGAAAATGTTAAAACTAAATATGTCTAGTTTGTATAATTGTAAATAATTGTTATTTTTTAATACTATTTTTCTATTTTCTGACCTTTCTACATTTGTTATGTACAATTTCTTTTTTTTTTTTTAAAGATTTATTTTATTTTATTACATATCTCCC
>PVKH010020553.1:0-14832 GCA_004027955.1 Chaetophractus vellerosus | reverse complement strand
CACCTGTCTATCTCCTATTTGCCTAACAATATGGAACAGATGCTACACGCTCTGTTTCAAGTGAACCCAGTTCTTCCATGGACAGTTAGTTTCATTGACCATTACTGGCTGCCAGACCTGGTGCTGTTCACTAGCTAACCAGGACTTCCCACCAATGGCCTGCTTTCAACAAGACCTGTGGCTCTTCCTATTGGTTTCTGTGTCCTCAATATATTCATTTACATCTTTACTCAATAAATACTTATTGAGGTTTCACTGTCTGCTAAACCTTCTGTTAGCTTCAGGTGCTACTGTGGTTTCTGTGCTTCTGAAGCTCACTGCCTACAGAAAAGTAAACAAGCAACCATCCATTTACATCCCAGAGACAAATCAGTGAGCCAAGGAAATACATACATCCATAACCTAACCCAGCTGAAGGGCAAAGGGAGTGGGACATTTGAGACAGAGGTCTTACCCAGAGAAAATGAAAGTGAATTGGAGACTTGACTAAAAAATGGAGGTTAGCCAAGGAAACTAGTGAGATAGGGAAGGTTTCAGTCAAAAAGAACTTCACAGTCAGAGTCCAGAGATGAAATGTGCATTGTGCCGCTTGGGGAATGGAAAGAAATCCGATTTGGCTGCCATGAAGATAGCATGGGATAAAGTGTTGAAGGAGCATGTTGATGTCACATCAGCAGGACTTACAAGCCAACTTAAGGAACCTTGGGTTTATTGTGAGGGACAGAAAGGGAGTTGTAATTAGGTTAGAATATTATCCTACCACTTGTTGTGGACTCTGCCACCAAGCTTCAGTTCCACTCCTAGTCTCTGTATTCTTACCCTGTTTTTAGTGTCAGGGCGTGCTTGGTGCCCTCCAGCAGAAGCAAAGATTTCCACACCCTTCCCTCTCACAAAGCAAGCCCTAAATCTTAGCTGAAACCAAACAGCGTGGCATTTGGGCAGGCATGAATTTTAATTCTACTTTCAGTACAAACTTGGAATATTACCTTATTTCCTTATGAGCTTTTGTTTCCTCATTGGTAAAATGAGGATAAATAATCCTTCCTCCTCGTGTTACCATGGTGATTAAATTAGACAATATATGTAAAGAACTAGAATGGTACCTGGCACATAAGAGGTTCTCAAATAACAATTTCAGTCAGCTTCTTACATTATTTATGATGGCTGTTATTGTTATTCTCATATACTAATAGAATCAAAACAACTAATGGTATCCAGACTTCAGTTGCAGGAGGAGAATAAAATAAACAAGATTATAGTTACCCTCACAACAACAAAAACAATTTTATATATATATATAATTATATATATACACATATATATCTCAATGAATTCACTCAGTCTTAGTCTAAAGTACAACATGAAAAAGTAAAATAAATGGTAAATAAATGTGATTCATTAATATATGCAATTCTTGAGTCTTTTTTCAGTATAATTCAAAGAAACAAAAATATAATCATCCCAATTATTACATTTTGTTTTCTCTCAATTATCTGTCATTTCATGCAAAAGTCTTACTTTGTCTTGCATAAGTGCCTCAATATTTGCTAATATGAATGTATAGAAAATCGTGGCTGGAAGGTATCTCTAGCCAATGTTCAGCGGGAGTTCAATAGTACTCAAATTATGTTAAACTAACCCAGACCCTTCCAATGATTATTTTGCATTTAGCTAATTTATTCTTTCCTGTGTCTCTACTTGAGCATAACTCCCTATTGCTTCATTAACAACCGCAGCTGTATTACTGCCCAAGTACATTAACTTAATGGAAGAATCTATGAAAAATTGAATGGTTTCTGGTTGGCCTGGAAAAGCGAGGTGCCTCTGAAATTTGTTCACTCATTTGTTCACTCATGCCATAAAAATTATATGAACAAGAGTGGCTTACTTCGATAGCTCCAAAAGTAGACCCTGAGACAAGACAAGGGCAGTTAAAGTATTTTGAAGGTCATCCAAGGAATCACAAGTGAGGGAGTGAGGAAACTGAAGAAAATGAATCAGAGAAGAGGAGGAAAAAAACACAATAAACAAGGTTTATTATTCCACGGACCCCTTTGCCAGTCGGGTGAAAACCACAGACCCCTTACTAAGTCCACACTATCCTGTGTATTATTTAATAAATACCTCACACCCACACCAACACGTCCCCACAAGAATGGTTTTTTTTTTTGGATTTCAGTTCAAGCTCATGGACCCCTGGTTAAGAACCCCTGCAAAAAACCTGAGGCAATTAGCAAGTTCCAGCTGTGGGCATCTGGGACTCAGTGCCCCAGAGACCCTCTGAGAAACCATAGAGAACATACTTTAGAAGGCTGGGGAGCCTATGCCATTTATCCACTATCTTCCATCCCGTTGGTTGAGGGCTGCCTCAGGGATGTTAACGGCACTGCAACTGCTAACTGTGACTGCTGCCGGCCCAGCAAGCTCCCGTGGTGCTGGGGAAACCGGGGAAACAGAGAAGAGCTGCAGGTGCCAGTGATTGAGGTAGAAGCTGTCTATTGTGGCTGCCAATGAACTCAGGAGGGCAACCATGGTTGTCGGGTATCTACTACAAAGCAGGAACTGCTACAATAAGTAAATGCCTGAATATATTTAAATATTTACAACAAGGCACAACACAGAATAAGTACTAAGTCAGTCTTAGTGCATGTTATCCTGTGTGCTAGGTCCTGCTAGGCACTGAGGATATGAGAGGAGAATGCGGCCTTGAGAAGAACGTGGCCTCTCAGAGAACAGCAGCCATATATTTGCAAATTCACTGTAATTCTACAACTGCACTCTATAATGTTCGATTCTTTGGATGTCCAAATAATATTGATTTTTCTTATATCCTTGTTGCACAACAGAGTCAAAGTTCAAATGAAGAATAAAAGGAACAGATGTTGCTTGCATATTCTTCTTTCGCATGCATCAAGAAAAAAAGAAAGAAAAACCGGACTTTCAGACCTTGTGTTCCCCACTTGCAGTATTTCAGGCTGCAGCAATTACATCTTTTGGCCCTAGATACGAGTGACTCTGAATCCCTTAAAAATATGCTCTAAAGTTCTCCTATAGGAACACATTCCATAATTCCATTGTGCATTATCTTTAGACTTGTAACCGTGGAAATATGATGGGGAAGAGAAAAGCATAACAAACACACAAAACATTTGCTTCTATCTGACACTTGCTGTCTATTCAGAGGATTCATATCTGATCAGAATTAATGTGGCAGATGAAGCCAAATGAATAGCGACTGCTACCTTCCTGGAATTCTTTCAGGTTTTTCTGCATCTCCAAGCATATATCAGGAAGAATAAAATGAAGAACACACACGAGCACAGTAATTATTTATGGGGGGAAAAAAAACACAACTTAGCATAGTCATGACTACAGATGAAGCAGGTCCAGTCTCTTAATTCATTTGCTCTCGTGTCCAGTTAAAACATAACTCCCAAGTGCTTGTAAACATCCATCCCAATATAATTGCCCATGTGCATTAGCTTTCAATGCCCTTCAAACTCAATTTTTTTCTGAGAAATTTGAAGTAATCTCTTCAAGTCTCTGAGTCATATTTAATGGCCTTCTCTGCAGCGAGAAAACTATGTCTGCGTAGCTTTGCTGTGCAGTTAGAGACATTATTCAGGCATGTTGATAAAGACTTAAAAATGGATAAGCTGGATTTCCCATTCTCTGGAAGATCCTTCAATAAGCATTGTATTGTGATTTTCAGATATTCATTGGGTATGTTCTTGATTTCTAAAACTTTGTTGCTATATGGGTATTTTTAAGTAGCACCCAATAGGTTTCCCTATAGAATCAAAGCTAGATTTTTAATTATCTATGAATTACCCCCTTTTGGAAGTGATTAACAGACATCAACTTTTTTGGAATAGCTGAAAAGAGCCAATGGGAAGCTTATAAGAGCATGGATCTTGTTGATGAGCCAAGAGTTCAAGTACTTTAATTGAGGGAGGGCCAATATTAAGATTTTAAATGAGGTCCTTAGAACAGGAGTTAAACTGCAAATTTGATGTCGAGAATGTTCTAGTTTTAAATTAAAGAAAATATCTCTATATAACTTTACCAGTATAAACAAAGAAGCAAACATCTCTTCTAGTTTATAACGAGCAAATCTTACTGTTTCCTTTGTTGATATTTTAAGTTGATTTTTTTTTAAGTCAGGAAAAATAAAAATGTGAACTAGTCAAAATGATTTCCACTGACATCAGAATTTTTGTGATTCATCTATTCCAGAGACATTCTTTAAGCATTTTCAATCCCTGCTCTATCCCTACTCCTCTGCCCCAGCTATGGAAAAATCCAATTCAACTGGGAGAAAAGAGTTCTGTTTGCAACTGGGCCTTCTTTTGATGAAAAATTACTGTTGTTTGGAGCTAACTTTCTTGTAGCAAAGCCATTTTAGTATAGTTCACTGGAACCTTTTGATATTTGGACAACTGAAGGAGAAAAAAATGGTAACTCCATGTCACAGTCCTTAGCACCCTGTATATTTGCCTTATAGCACTTATCTCCACAAATTACAAAAGATGTATATTTAGATATAGGATATCTTTGTGCCTGGTACCTAGACTCTATGTACCATGGAGATACAAGGAGTATTTTCTTGGTCCCTGAGACCTGGAAGAGTATCTAGATTGAAGTTGGTATAGAACAAATATTTGTTGAACGAATTCTGGTTGAAAAATTACCAGGCTTTAAGATGCAGTAGCTTCTAAATCATGACTGCAGATAACTAAACTCTCTATGACTCAGTTTCTTCATCTGTAAAGATGAAGTAGTATTTATACCTACCTCATATTGATGTTTTGAGAATTAAATTAGTTATTAGGTATTAGAAGAATGTAATAACTGTTAGATATTGGCGTTGTCATTACTATTATTATTCTAATTCTGGCAATGGTTGCACCCTTATTTTCTTTTGGGGGAAACACTTTTTAACCCCTTGCAAGTTTGGGTGAGGCCACAAGCCCAACTCTTTCCCCAGCTCCAAGGGAGGTAGAAAGGGAGAAGACCAAAGTGAGCTGGATCCGTGTGCTCTTGTCCCACGGGCACCAGGCTAGCTTGGGTCAATTTGACCAAAGTTATTCCAATTTAAATGAAGTCAACACAGAGTAAAGCTGAACTTAAGATGGTGGGTTATGTAGAGAGTGACAAAGAGAAGGGAGAGAGGAGGGAAGGGGAGGGAAGGAGAGGAGAGGAGACCAATGACATCATTTGAGACCCTGAATTTACTATCTGAACTTACATGAGCCAATGACTGTCATAAATTTCCTTTTTAAGCCAGTTTGAGTTAGATTTCTGTCCACTGCAACCAATAAAATGCCCTGAAGGACACAGCCAATGATTTTTTATCAGTAAAAGAAAGGAGTGCAGTAGGAAGACAAGAGGTCAAGAAGATAATGCAAAAGGCCTAATATGTCACAGGATTTCCTAAAGGGAAACTGTGACAAACCTTGACTGTTTTGGCAAAAACAGTTAAGGAAAAGCAGGCATTTGTGAACTAGAAATATAACATGTAAAAGGGACTTTTTAAAATTTTCTGAATTTATGAACCGTGGTCATAAAAAAAAGCATTGGGGGGTGGGGGGGGCGAGCATTGCAGTTAAATGACCTGGGTGCTAAATTTGGCACAATCACTCAGAAGCTAAGAGTAAATTTCAATTAAATCACTTCAAGCTTGGACCTCCATTTCCTCACCTGAGCTATGTGAGGACTAAAACGTTGATTTCTAAGATCCTTGCTAACTCTTAAATTCCTTAATTCTATGGGATCATAGCAGATTGTAAGGATGTGCAGACATACCCAGAACCTCATCATAAAGAGGAAATCTTTTAAGAAGAAATAAGAGCTGTAAGAAGGAAAAAATACGTTTTCATTCTACATGTTAACACTAAACCAAGATATGACAAGTAATCATGGATTGGCAAACGAGAACTGTCAAGGAGAGATGGCGGATAAGTTTTAAAGAAGAGTTATTTAAAGACGTTAGTAGAAAAATGCCCCATAAGAGTTTTACAGCCTAGTTATGGAAATTTTTCATATCCCTGGGAGTGGGTCATTTTATTTTTTTAAATGTTTCTATATAAGGGGCATAGAAAAATTATAAACAGCTTTCTTCATGCTACCTCTTGTCAAGCTTTTTATTTTTTTAATCTTCTCTGTGGTTGCAGAGGTTGTAGTGGAAAGTGAAAAGAAGATGAAAAGGGCTATTTCCAATCAGAATCTTTATCAGGAACTCTAGCCACTTTTAATTGTGGTAATGTTCCTTGACTCTAATGTCGCAGACACAGCAGGGAGAAAAGAATTCCAGTTAATGACTCTGAGTCAGGTTCTGCTCATATCCCCGAACTCCAGCCACACCCTGTCATTCTCAGTCCTAAAGATTCAAACATTCAGTGTCAGTATTTGCTCTTTACAGAGGCTGATGTTAAGCTAAAAGCAGTTGTTAAATTTTTATTCACTCCATACTTCGCAAGAGGTAGCCCTCATAGCTCACACGGTTGGGGTTGGGGAAGTCTTTATTAAGTAAGCTCCATGGAAATGGAGACTTGGAAATGTGATTTCCATTGGCTGTAAAAGCCAAAAATGTCAATATATATTATCCTGGCTTAGCAGGAAGGAATTTTTCATCAATTGCCCCAGTGATCCACCTTAACAAACAGCATCAAAGAAAAATTTAAGTAGAAAAATTAACCTATTTAATCAATTAAGTTGGGAGAAACAAAAAGGAAGGTCTTCTTTCTGTCTTTTTATAAGTTAATTCTCCCTAGAGAATTGAAATGACTTTGAAAAGTTATCAACTGTCCCTTACCAACAACTCTACAGGGCCTCTGCAGAATTAAACCAACCCATTTTTTAAGTTAATAGTATTCCAGCTTTATTTAAGGCTAAAAACAAATGTAGCCTGCTTTCACTCCATGTCCTGAATCCATGTCTGCATCCCTTTACTTCAGCATATAATACACATATTTGATTCTGTCTGACTTAAAAATATACTTGTGTGATTGTTTATCATTTCAGAATCTGGCCACACCTAGAAAAATTACAGTTTCCTAGACGGCCTAAGAGTTTCCATGAAAACCCATCACAAGAAATCAAATTCACCATCTGCAAAACCTCCTAACAGTCAGGGGAATCAACCTTCCTATGCCATAAGGTGAAATGAATAGGTGCAATAAAGGAAATCAGCAATTTGTCTCATCCGCAGTGACGTGATCCTATCATTTTGTGGCTAGTGGAACATTTTGAGGTACTTATAAATGTATGTTGACACCCACAGTTATTTTCTCAGAGGTGCTCATTGCTTGAGTGATTAGAATCTCAGCTACTGATACATCCGTTCACTTTTAATATGCACCCAGTGATATATCAAAGAGATGTGAAACACAAAATGTAGGTAACCCGCACTGTCCAAATGGTTGGCGGCAAAGAGCAGTTGTCCTTGAATAGTGACTGGTCTAGAATGAATCAAAATAATGGTTTCTAGAAGCTAAAAATCTTGAATTCATTTGTAGACAATAGTTTCTATCTCTTCTGATGACTCTTAAGTCACATTTTTTCCATCATGGTAGTATTAGTGGTAGACTAGCAATAACAATAGCAATAAGGATGAAAGTTGAATATTTTCTGCTTATAAGGTGCTTTCCTATATACCACATTTGATTTTCACAATGACCCTGAGAGCCATGCATTGTTATTATCATTTCAGAAAGGCAGAAATCGAGGCTCAGAAAGACAAAGTAAGTTGCCTAAAGATGTTCAGGAAGTAGGTGGACAAAATTGAACCTGTGTTTTCTGATCCCCAAAGGCATCTACTTTTTCTGATGTCAAGCTCAGCAGTACTTGGGTCACAGCCATTTGCTTGCCTGAAGCACAGGGCAGGAGAGAAGTGAAGCAGAGGATGAGGGTAAAAGCAGGAGCTTAGGTATTTCAGAGATCTCTGTTGAGGCTCAGCTCTGCCACTTTTCAGCTGAGTGACTTTGAGAAGCACTTAAATGTGCTGAGCCTCAGTCTGTTCATCTCTAAAATGGCCACTAGGATGAAGTAAAATTATGCATACAAGAGCTTAGCCTAGCAATTAGTCTACTGTAATATGGTTATCTCTCCTTATCGTCCTTCTTCTTTAGACTAAGAGCTTTCCATAGGGAGGGATCAAGCCTAATTCATCAGCCCAGCACAGTACCTGCCATGGGAAAGATACTCAGTTAATGGATTTTTTTCAAATTAAGTTAATTTGAGATGTCTGCATAGCACCAATTATAGTTGCTATCCATGCAAGTGACCTGATCACAGTTTGAGTATTTACAGGATGGTTGATAAAGAGAAGAGAAACCAGAAAAGCATAGAGCAGTTAGAAAGGGAGATGCTTCAATTGGCAAAGTGATATGGAATACAGAAGTAGCATCATGGGCAAGGGACTCAACATACCCAAGCAAAGGTAAGATTGAACTCGATAATAGAGTGGGCTTGGGGATTAATGATATGGTGACAAAGGTGATGAGGCTAGTGGTGATGTAACAATGTCAATAAACACAATGGGGATCAAGAGAAGTTTGCAATGGGTAATTGATTTTTACAATTTTGAACATTCTGCTATTTTTCAAATGATATTAATAACTCTACACCTTATTTTTCAGATCACTTTGAAATTTCACATATGCTTAAGTATGGCCATTTATGTCATAAGAGCAAATGATTATCCCATCCAAAAAACATGCATTGTACAAAAAGCACCATTTTTCAAACCTTTTTAGATTTTCCTCAAAACCACCATATGTACTCTCACCCCAACGCTTCCTTGGAAGTTTAAAAAATACTCAAATTTTTCAACAATTTTTCCATTAAAAATTATGTTCCTCTTGAACCAACCCATAGAAATAACAGAATGGAGAAACAGGAGAAACTGTTCCAATGTCATGTAACGGAACAGTAAGGCAATTATCTAGATGTTTTGAAGATTGCTTTCTATCTCGTCTCAACCCTTCAAATCATATTGATTGAAACAATAAGGAACTGATTTAAAGATGCTATTTGGCAATATAATTATATAGGTTTAAGTATGCCTCAAGGGAGGTTACATAGCTTTAAAACATCATCTAACACCAACTATGCTGAAAAAAAAAATACAGTTTTAACACTGCCAAAAACTAACATACTAAGAAAAAAGTCCATTCACATGACCCATAGTTGTTTTGTTTAAAATGTCATGAATAACCTGTCAAGCTCTTAAACAAAGTCATTCATAATTTAAATGTTATGGACAGACATATTGTTAAGCAACAGGGAAGTCATCCATTGTATATTTATTGTGTAATATTGCAAAGAAAATATTTATTCCAAATTCAAAAAAGGAAAATTTATTTTGAAAAAGCCATGTAGAAAATTGATCAATCTCCTTTACCAGCATCCATGAACCAAGGGTAGGGAAAAGAGGGCTTTAACTGCTTTTCCTTTCTGCTGTTGCTTGCTCTCAATGAAAAAGTACATTTCACAGCTGCTTAATAACATGTTTCCACAAAGTTTCTGAGTAATGAGACTGTCTGAGCAAGGAAAAAAAGAACATCATGCTCTAGCAAGAAAAATTGACCAAGCAACCACCACCATCTCCAATTCTGCTCCTTCCTACTCAAAGCAGGGCTCAGCAAAAGTAAGATGTGCTTTTCATAATCAAACTGGTTTCCATTTTCTAATTAGCACAATAAAAACAGTCTTGGCATTTAAGCTTTAAAACACTAAATAAAAATTCATTTGATTTCCACTCACATGTGATCAGAAGTTATTGGTAGAAAAAGAATCACCTAAGCAACTTCAATCTTAGAGAAGCAGACTCCAGGACAGAGTTCACCAAGGCTTTCTTCAAAAGCTTACTGTCCTGGGAAGTGGATGTGTCTCAAGTGATTGAGCTCCTGCCTACCACACGGGAGGTCCCTGGTTCCATTCCTGGCACCTCCTAAAGAAGACAGTGAGCTGGTGCTACAGGCAGGCATGGCAAGCTGATGCAACCAGATGATGCAACAAGAGACATAAGAATTAAAACATGGGGCCAGCTGCATAGCCCAGTGGATAAGGGCACCGGTATACCACATGGGAGGCCCTGGGTTCGGTTCCCGGGGACCTCTCCTAGCGGGCAGACTGCCTTGAGAAGGGCAAGCCACCATAGGCGGGGCAGAGCCGCCGTGGGCAGGGCAAAGCTGCCACGGGCAGGGCAGGTAGCCCGCAAATGGAGCGCAGCCAGCCACCTGCGAACTGAAGCAGAGCCGGCCACAAACTGGAAGCAGAAGCCGCCCACAAGTGGGGCAAAGCTGCCTGCCTGCGCGGTGACCGGTCTTGGTGCATCGCCGCAACAGGGGGGAGACAAAGCAGACATAGAGGAACACAAGAATGGACACACAGCAAGAGCAAGCAGAAAGGGGGGGGGTAGGTAATAAATAAAAAAATAATAATAAAAAGAATTAAAACATAATGAGAACAATAAAGCAGGGAGCAGAGGTTCCCAGTGCCTCCTAAAGAAGAAAAGCAAGACAGCGAGCTGACACAATAGGCAGGCGCGGCAAGCTGATGCATCAAGATGACACAACAAGAAAGACACAAGAAAGAAAAATATAATGAGAGACACAACAAAGGAGGGAATGGAGGTGGCTCAAGCGATTAGGCAACTCCCTCCCAGATCGAAGGTCCCGGGTTTGGTTCCTGGTGCCTCCTAAAGAAACAAGGAAGATGAACAGAAACAGCAAGTGCAAACAATGAGGGGGGTGGGGAGAAATAAATAATAAATCTTAAAAAAAATGCTTACTGTCCTTTCACCTGCCTCTTACTCAGGCTTGTTCAAAAAAAGGAAGATGGGTCTTTCCTTGGAACATCTTGGCCCATCTCCTTAGGTTGCTGCAGATTCACACCAATGCTCAGCTGGCAACCACAAAACACTGGCTTAAAAATAAATAAATAAAGATAAGTAAATAATAAATAAGAAGGTACTCAAAAATGAATACAAAACCAAACATAGCCTGCATATGTGTATATATATATATATGCACAAATGTGTGTGTACTCATACTGCATACTGCATGTTTATACACAGTCATGAATATCTGTACATATATACAAAATTATATTTGCATATCCAGATAGAGACATATATGCATGCATACACATAAATATCTATAAACACATATGCACACATGCTGTACACATAAATACATATATGCACATATGAATGCATGCACACATATATACATGTAGACAAATCTACACACATGTATTTACATGTGTGCATTTATGCATGTGTCTATACATATAGATATATATAGTTACATATTTATAGAGGCAATCTCTAGAATGGTTTACAAAATCCATGAAAGAGAAATATTTGCCTTCTCTTAGAATCACAAGCTATATATCTCTCTTCGTCAAACATCTATTGTCGTGAGTGGAGCAGAGAATGAAATTAGGAAATGGAAAACAAACATGGAAATCAGGCTTGTGTATGGTTCTCAAATTTTTCCAAGAAAATGGGGACTAGAGATTTATGAATTGTGACTCATTCTGGTAGAAAACATGGCCTTTTTAACATGGACCCCCTTTGCAATCAAAGGAAGCTATGGATCATCTGCCCAGGAAAAAAAGTTAGTAGAACCCTCTAATCAGAATGTCCCTTCCCCAAAGAGCACAAATTCCCTAGAAAGATATTGCTAAAAGTGCAAACCCTTCCCTTTCTGGTATTTTGGAAAGTGCCTGTGCATTTTTTTGTTATAACTCTCATATGGAAATATATTAAATGTACTCAGAAATATCATATGGGCTAGCCTTTTTATAAAATCTGAAACAAGACTATGATAATATTTCTAACTTGAATTTCTAACATTTCTTATGAACCTCATGGAAAAGACAGAAGTCAAATATTAAAATGAACAGCTTACATGGGATCTGCACATTAAAAGTATTTTATAACCCCAATATTAAATTACAGCTGCAAAACACGTTTAGACTGATATATTTGGGCAAATCGTATGTTTTGGAAAGGCAAATATTAGGACACGCAAATGCAATTCCTTTTTTTAGATGAGTAAAACACATCTCTTTACTTCTGAAATTTGGATCTGATTGTACTTCAAAGCCTCTCTCTAGGAGACTTCTACCTTGAAAAAACATAAAACCATTCAGACACAAGAGAAAAAGATTTTGAGATGAGATGAGAAATGAACAAGGCAGAACCACATTTTTGAGGAAAAAATAACTAAAGGGTGCCTACTTCTGACTTTACTACCAATACCATCCGTGATGGCCAATTTCAGAAGGCAAAAACAAAAATGCCTAACCTTTGGAGCATCAGTTGCTCTTGTGTCCACCTAAGCAGTAAACACTAAGAGCAAAAAGGAACAAGAGAGATAGAGGGTCTCCGACCTGACTGCTTGAGAAAGAAGGTGCAGAGAGATGAGTGGAAATATTTGTCCTAGGAAGCATGGAGTGAAAGTCATATGGGTTAGCTGGACTGGTGGAAATCTCTGGAATATGTTAGCTCGATGTTCCCATATTACTCAATCTCCCATTCTCTGCCACTTTTGACAGACAGGTATCTGGAAAGCAAATATGTATCTACTACCCAGATACAGTGAAATACAATTAAGGGTTTATCTTTCTCTGACAATTATAAGAGCAATCTTCAGAGGAAACCATCTAAACTACAAGGATCCTACTTTATCTTAGAGTTCCACTTTAACTAATGGTTTCTAAATTACTTGAGTGGAAAATTAAGAATGCAAAACTCCGCTTAAGGATGCATTAGGAACAAAGTGCTTTTGCAGTATAACTTTCATTAAGGAAGCTATGTACACATGCATTTAAAAATGCTTATCTATTTCTTTAGGCTATAGGTGAAGAGAGAAAGTAGTCTGCTTGAATTATGACATCTAGACACCATGACTGTTTAGACTTTTAAAAATGACAAATTTAGGATCATTTAAAATAATGGTTATCCAGCATGGAATTGCAAATGCAACCATATTTCCTCTCACTTTCCCACGTATGGTCTAAATGATTTCTGCCTCAAACAGTATTTTGAATTGGGGGTGGGGGGGCAGCTACTACACTGTTATTAAAACGGCATTGAAGCCGCTGTGGGCAGGGCAAAGCCACCACGGGCAGGGCAGAGCCGCCCGCAAGCAGGGCAAGCCTGCGAGTGGGCAAGGCCACCGCTCACTGGTGAAGCTGACTCGGCGTGTCACCGCAGCGGGGGGTGGAGGGGAGACAAAAAGCAGAAAATAAAAAATAAATCTAAAAAAAAAAAACTGCATTGGAAAATTGGCAAATAGAAGGTAAAGTGGAAAAAACATAACATGCCATCTACCCCAGTGCTTCTCCAAATTTAATGTGTATATAAGTCGCCTGGGGATCTTGTTAAACTGGAGATTCCATTGTAATTGGTTTTGGGTGGGCCCCAAGATTCTGCATTTCTAACAGGCTTCCAGAGTACACCAACATTGTCCATCTCCCAGGAACAAGAAAACAGAATGCCAGCCCTCAGCCTGTCTTCTGTCATGCCACACATAAAGATCACTTCTGAAGCATGTCCCCAAATTCCTTGGCTATCCGCTGAAAAGCCACCCTACCCACTCAAGAGAGACTATCAGACAGGAAATTTGACAGCACTGTAGTTAGAAGTAGAACCTTGAGTTGTGCTAGTTTTTACCTATTTTCACCAAATTGGCTATTTCTACTGCTCAGGAGAATTAAGAACCATTATTTATTAATTACTTACATGCACTCCCGCTGCCGTTTATCTGTGGACAGCTCTATACAGTTGCCCACGTGAGAAACAGCTCAATAATAATTCAGTACTTCAAGTTTGGAGCAACCCTGCGACTCCTGATCTGAGTCCAACACAGATGTTAGCGACCCTGCTCCTCTTCTGGAGTGACTTGATAAACATAGCCTGCCTCTCCTTCCTGGAATCCATCCAGCTCTTTCCCATTTTGGCCTCGTGTGTTCTGGAAGATGACTGCTGCATCCAGAAATCCACAGTGCACTGTACCTTTACCACTTACACTATTTAAAATCCATCCTTAACACATCCTCAAAAATTGGTAAAATTTCCTCCATCCATCTATACGGAAACAGACATTTAATTTCACGTATCCCTCACTCATCTCCTGATTATTATTCAGTGATTTTATGAAACTGTGGATGAGAACCGTAAGAAATTAAGACGTCCCTTCATGATTCTGTTTATGGATGAGGTTTGACAACAGAATTTCAGTCACATATTAATATGCCCGTATCTGGCACACAGTAGACGTGCAAGGAATGATTGCTCGTTAATAAATCTGAAGGCTCGAAGAACGGTATTACCACAGAAAACACCGGCACGTTAAGACACGCTCTTTCTCATGACAGGTACACTTCAGCTGTAAGTCACTGAATTAATCAGGCTTCTTCGCTTGGATACATTATTCTTAAAGCAAAAGACGAGGAGTGGGGAATTAAAATAGCCTCCTCCAGATGCTTTGTTCCAACATTCGGTTACTTAAAAAAAAGAATGGCCCAACACTTCATTCAGGATATATTTATCCACATCACAACATCACATACCGTGGCTTATGTCAGTGGTTGCATTTCATTCCTCATTGGAAACCCACTGTTGTGTTATATTGTATTTAAATTTAAAATAAGACTGCAAATTGAGAAAATAAGGGTGCCACGAGTGTGTCTTCCTTCATCGCACAGCGAAGGCACAGTGCTAAAACCTTTCAAGCAAAAATTCTTCTGGAATTTAATCAACTAAAAGTCCCAAGGGTTCCAGGGAAAGTAACCCAAGGGCCATTAGCTGGTCGGGAC